>JAKVIS010003059.1:0-19118 GCA_033119425.1 Bufotes viridis | reverse complement strand
TAATTTCTAATGATGCAGGCTTGTTGGAAATGTTGCTGTTTGAGAAACACTAGGTAATAGTGACCACAACATAATTATATCCCCCTAAACTACAAGAAGCAAACTCTGTCAGGCAGAGCAAAGACACAAAATTTTAAAAAGGCTAATTTCCCTGGAGTTGAGGGCAGCATTCAGGGCATAGACTGGGAGCAGCTACTGTCACATAATAATAATGAGGATAAATGGAAGAGCTTTAAATCCACATTGAGTAACTGCACTAAAGAATTTATTCCTTTAGGTAACAAGTATAAGCGTGCTAAAATTACTAATGTTGTGGGAAAAATGTTTAAAGGTTGTTAAGGGACTATATACAAGGGTATGTGACTGTAAATAATATTATAGCGAGAACCAACATGGGTTTACCAAGGACAGAAGTTGTCAGACTAACCTGATTTGTTTTTATGAGGAGGTGAGTAGTAGTCTGGACAGAGGGGCGAGCTGTGGATGTAGTGTTTCTGGATTTTGCAAGAGCTTTTAATACTGTCCCTCATAGACGTTTAATAGGTAAATTAAGGTCTATAGGCTTGGAAAGTATAGTTTGCTATTGAAATGATAACTGGCTGAAGGACCGTGTCCAGAGAGTTGTGGTCGATGATTCCTATTCAAAATGGTCCCTGGTTATAAGTGGTTGTACCCCAAGATTCAGTGCTGGGCCCTCTATTATTTAATTTATTTATTAACAATATTGAGGATGAGATTAATAGCACCATTTCTATTTTTGCAGATGACACTAAGCTATGTAGTACTGTGCAGTCTATGGAAGATGTCCATTTACTACAAGCTGACTTGGACACTCTGAGTGATTGGGCATCAACTTGGAAAATGAGATTTAATGT
Organism: Bufotes viridis; assembly: GCA_033119425.1. NCBI lineage: Eukaryota > Metazoa > Chordata > Amphibia > Anura > Bufonidae > Bufotes > Bufotes viridis. The sequence continues at coordinate 18,243 of JAKVIS010003059.1, read as the reverse complement.
GGACAAATGTAAAGTTACGCATCTTGATAATAATAATCTCTGTGCCTCAGTATGTCCTAGGGGATGTAACACTGGGAGAAGTCACCTATAGAGAAGGATTTGGGTGTAGATGGTAAATCAAATAACAGCATACAATGTCAGACAGCTGCTTCTAAGTCCACCAGGATATTGTCATGCATTTAACGAGACATGGACTCGCGGGGCAGGGATGTGATGTTACCACTTTACAAAGCGTTGGTGCGTCCTCATCTGGAATATGCAGTTCCGTTCTGGGCACCAGTCATAGAAAGGACGCACTGCAGCCGAGAAAAAGTACAGAGGAGAGCGACTAAAATGATAAGGGGCATGGAGGGTCTTAGTTATGAAGAAAGATTAAAAGAACTGAATTTATTTATTCTTGAGCAGAGACGTCTAAGGGTGACATGATTAACCCATACAAATTTATAAATGGGACATGCACAAAAATACTGTGAAAAACTGTTCCATGTAAGATGCGCTTAAAAAGACAAGGGGGCTCTGCCTTAGATTGGAGAGGAAAAAGTTCAGTCTCCGGAGCGTCAAAGACTTCTTTACTATAAGAACTGTGAAGCTGTGGATAGACTTCCTCCAGGACGTGGTCACAGCAGGAACAGTGGACAGTTTTAAAAAGGGTTTTAGATGAATTCTTAAAGTAAACATTAATGCTTATGAAAACATGTAGAAATTTGAGTCCCAATACCTGCTGCGATTCAGCGTCCTCACCTATCTCTTGGTTAAGCGTGATGGATTTATGTCTTTTTCACCCGTATTAACTATGTAACTACTGTAACTATACGATAGACTGTGAAGAACAGATATCTCATCAGAGAGGAGGACAGTGCTCACTATAGAGGTAACTGAAAGCCTATATACATAACTAACTATATCATAGAGGGCAAGAGGTCAGATATCTCATCAGAGAGGAGGACTTTTCATTATAGAGGTGACTGAGAGCCCGTATTCATAATAACTATGATAGAGAGCATGAAGTGCAGAGTGCCTATGCAGCCAGCCCCTGAGTAGTCGATGCAGAAGATGGGAGTGGTAGTGGTCCTGATGAGTGTGTTGTGTCACAGTGTACTCCCTCTGGGTCAGAGCAGTGGAAAGGTGGCTTGAAGAATGGCTCTAAGCTTACACTTGTGGATTTAGGTGTCCACTGTATGATACAGGCATCTGAGTTGGTCTCGCCTGAATGTTATCTAAATGATGGGTGTCTGAACTGTGTTCCCTCACCTGCAGGGTCTACTAAAGCTGTGGTTGCTGGTCACTCTGCTGTCTATATCATGCTGCATCTTTTAGGATAGAAGTAGTCTTGTTTGTTAATCTCTCTGAACTAGTGGTCTCACAGAAGATTTGTATAAGGACCCTTGGAATTGGTTCTCTAGTGTGTGCTTCTTTCCACCACACTGTCTGAGACTAGAACTTCCCCTTCTCGCCAGAAAGCAGGACCAGCCCACTCCTACCAAGAGGGTAAAAAAGAGGGTGGTGAACCCTGTTCCTGCCAACCTATGCATCTGCATGCTGGTGTACATAACTTATATAACATGGCAAAACATAACATAATAAACACATTTCAAATACCTCCAGGTCTTGGGTACTGCACCTAGACAGAGGAGGAGGAGTAAACACTGTATAGTTCATAAATAGTATGAACACAGATATGTACCGAGATATTTCTGTACAAAGGATTGACGTCACAACATGGAGCCACATACGCACAGATGGACACTGTTCAGATACTAACAGAATGTCATGTCCCAGAGTGCCATTACACACACCTTGGCACCTCGCTACCACTTCCTATAGGCCAACATAAGTGTCATCTAATGCAGTGCAGTGTATTTATCTTCACTGTGCATAGTTATTCATGTAAAACTGTTATGTTCATGTGACCGCCTGGTCTACCACTCAGGTGGCAGCAACATTTGGCAGTGCTAGTTCAGGGAATGCACTGTATTGTCCATTCTCTGTCTCCCCCTCTAGAGGGAAAAGAAGGAGAGGGATTTAGCTAGTTGAGGAGTCAGTCTAGCTTTTCTCTTCCTGGGAGAGGGGTTGTGTGAGAGGAAGTCTGGGCAGCAGCATGCCCTCATGGGGAAGGAAGCAGACCTGGTCCCTGCTGGACAGGTTCTGCCTGAAGTAGCCCACCTCACTAAGAAGGTAGTGGCATCGGGGTTGCATGTCCCCTCCTGGGTTTGCATTGCCTAAGAATCCAAGCTAAAGTTAGAACTTGAGGTACTCACAGCCAGGACAAAGAAGTTTCTAGGATTATCTACAGTAAAAAACTGACTACTGACATGGCTGAGCTAAGTGAGCTACAGAGAGGATACAGCAGAGAGGAGTTTGTTGCAGAGAGAAGTATTTGCGTGCTGAAACCTATTGATGACCAAGATAAAGTCTGGAAACTGTATGGATTACCGTTTATTACAAGTAAAAGCAACTGTTCAACTGTTTACCAAGTCCAGACTTAATTTTGTTGTATACCTTCCAAGTTATCAACCCCTTTGCTTTCAGACCACACTACGTCTGGGATCCAACCGTATTCAGGTAGGAACACCGTGACACGTGTATACACCATCTACAGAGACTGTAGGCCACGCTGCACCACTCTGGCAATCCTGCCCTGGGTACCAACAGCATTACCATCTACAAAGGGGACTCCATGTCTTTTCTGCTTAATGGCAGCTGGCGTCACGTTTACTTGCTCTGTAAGAGGACATACAGTTGTGTTCAAAATTATTCAACCCCCACTGAAATTGAGTGTTTTGGCCAGTTTGACATTGATTTTGATCATTTCAGTCATCTTGTTTACAATTAAATCAAAGAGGCACTTGTAAGTCAGACAAATATAACATAACATTTATAATGAAATAACCACAAATGTCTTTTCTGTGCTCACATCATTATCAGTTTTATTCAACCCCAAGTGACATTCAATCTTAGTACTTAGTACAACATCCTTTTCCAGTTATAACAGCTTTTAAACGTGAAGCATAGCTTGGCACAAGTGTCTTGCAGCGATCTACGGAGTATCTTCGCCCATTCTTCATGGGCAAAAAGCCTCCAGTTCAGTCACATTCTTGAGGCTTGCGCGCTGCAACTGCTTTCTTTAAGTCCCACCAGAGGTTCTCAATTGGATTTAAGTCTGGTGACTGCGATGGCCACTTCAAAATGTTCCAGCCTTTAATCTGCAACCATGCTCTAGTGGACTTGGAGGTATGCTTGGGATCATTGTCCTGTTGAAAGGTCCAACGTCTCCCAAGCCTCAGGTTTGTGACGGACTGCATCACATTTTCATCCAATATCTCCTGGTACTGAAGAGAATTCATGGTACCTTGCACACGCTGAAGCTTCCCTGTACCTGTAGAAGCAAAACAGCCCCAAAGCATGATTGACCCCCGCCATGCTTCACAGTAGGCAAAGGTGTTCTTTTCTTCATAGGCCTTGTTCTTCCTCCTCCAAACATAGCGTTGATCCATGGGCCCAAACAGTTCTAATCTTGTTTCATCCAGTCCACAGAACACTATCCCAAAACTTTTGTGGTTTGTCCACATGACTTTGGCATACTGCAGTCGACTCTTCTTAGTCTTTGGAGACAGCAGGGGGTGCGCCTGCGGAGTTCTGGCATGGAGGCCTTCATTACGCAGTGTGCGCCTTATTGTCTGAGCTGAAACTTCAGTACCTGCATCTGACAAATCTTTTCAGTTCCTCAGCAGTCACACGGGGACTTTTCTCCACTTGCGCTTCAGGTAGCACACAGCATTCAAAGTCAGCATCTTCTTTCTGCCACGACCAGGTAGCGTTTCAACAGTGCCCTTGCCTTGAATTTGCGAATGATGCTTCCTATGGTGTCTCTTGGTATGTTTAACATCTTTGCAATCTTCTTATAGCCATTGCCCTTCCTGTGAAAGAGAAATCACCTCTTCTCTTGTCTTCCTGGACCATTCTCTTGACTTCACCATGTCTGTAAACACACCAGTAAATGTCTAGAAGGAGCTGAGTATCACAGTCATTTTACATCTGCCTAATTGGTGCTTATTATGCTTGATTGCTGCTCCTTGACATCCACAGGGGTTTTTCATTACCTGATTGAAAACATTTGAATGAACCTCTGTTCTTAATAGTGGTAGTCTTTAACCACTTGAAGACCACAGGTTTATACCCCCTAGTGACCAGGCCCTTTTTACAAATCCGCACTACTACTTTCACCGTTTATTGCTCCGTCATGCAACTTACCACCCAAATGAATTTTACCTCCTTTTCTTCTCACTAATAGAGCTTTCATTTGGTGGTATTTCATTGTTGCTGACATTTTTACTTTTGCTATTAATAAAAATTTACGACATTTTTGCAAAAAAATGACATTTTCACTTTCTGTTGTAAATTTTTTTAAAAAACTACATTTCTATATAAATTTTTCTCTAAATGTATTGTTCTACATGTCTTTGATAAAAAAAAGTCCAATAAGTGTATATTTATTGGTTTGGGTAAAAGTTATAGCGTTTACAAACTATGGTGCAAAAAGTGAATTTCGGCATTTTGAAGCAGCTCTGACTTTCTGAGCGCCTGTCATGTTTCTTCAGGTGCTAGAATGCCAGGAAAGTATAAATACCCCCAAATGACACCATTTTAGAAAGAAGACACCCCAAAGTATTCGCAGAGGGGCATGGTGAGTTCATGTATCATTTCATTTTTTCACAAGTTAGCGGAAAATGACACTTTCTGAGGAAAAAAATAATAATAAAGTTTCCATTTCTGCTAACTTCTGGCAAAAAAAAAAATCTCATACGGGCTCATTATGCCCCTCAGTGAATACCTTAGGGTGTCTACTTTCCGAAATGGGGTCATTTGTGGAGTGTTTGTACTGTTCTGGCATTTTGGGCGGGGCTAAATTGTGAGCAGCCATGTAAAAGCTAAAGGTACTCATTGGTTTTAGGGCCCCTTTGCGGACCCAGGCTGCAAAAAGTGGCACTCATGTGGTATCGCCGTACTCAGGAGAAGTAGGGCAATGTGTTTTAGGGGTGTATTTTTACATATACCCATGTTGGGTGAGAGAAATATCTCTGTAAATTGTCAACTTTGTATAAAAATTTTTAAAAGTTGTCGTTTACAGAGATATTTCTCACACCAGCGAAGTATATATAAAATACACCCCAAAGCACATTGCCCACTCTCCTGAGTACGGCGATACCATGTGTACTTTTTCCAGCCTGAGTGCACAAGGGAGCCTAATACAATGAGTACCTTTAAGATTTCTGGGGCATTTTTACGCATTTGGATTCAGACTTCTTCTCACGCTTTAGGGGCCCCTAAAATGCCAGGACAGTATAAATACCCCACATGTGACCCCATTTTTAGAAAGAAGACACCCCAAGGTATTCCGTGAGGGTATGGTGAGTTCATGTAAAATTTTATTTTTGTCACAAGTTAGTGGAATATGAGACTTTGTAAAAAACAAAATAAAAAAATAAAAATATATCAATTTCCGCTAACTTGTGCCAAAAATAAAAATTCTGTGAACTCGCCATGCCCCTCACGGAATACCTTGGGGTGTCTTCTTTCCAAAATGGGGTCACATGTGGGGTATTTATACTGCACCTGGCATTTTAGGGAACCTAAAGCGTGAGAATCCAAATGCGTAAAATGCCCTGTGAAATCCTAAAGGTACTCATTGGTTTTAGGGCCCCTTTGCGCATCTTGGCTGCAAAAAAGTGTCACTCATGTGAGTATCGCCGTACTCAGGAGAAGTAGGGCAATGTGTTTTAGGGTGTATTTTTACATATACCCATACTTGTGTGTGAAATATCGCTGTAAGCGACAACTTTTTAAATTTTTTATACAAAGTTGTCAGTTTACAGAGATATTTCTCTCACTGCTTCATGGGTATATGTAAAAATACACCCCAAAACACATTGCCCTACTACTCCTGAATGCGACGATACCACATGGTGACACTTTTGCAGTCAAGATGCGCAAAGGGGCCCAAATTCCCATGAGTACCTTTTAGGAGAGGCATTTTACGCATTTTCTTCTCATGCTTTGGGGCCCCTAAAATGCTAAGGGCAGTATAAATACCCCACATGTGACCCCATTTTGGAAAGAAGACACCCCAAAGGTATTCCATGAGCGGCATGGCGAGTTCATAGAAAAAAATTTTTTGGGCACGAGTTAGTGGAAATTGATTTTTATTGTTTTTCTCACAAAGTCTCCCTTTCCGCTAACTTTTGACAAAAAGTTTAATTTTTTCATGGACTCACTATGCCCCTCAGCGAATACCTTGGGGTGTCTTCTTTCCAAAATGGGGTCACATGTGGGGTATTTATACTGCCCTGGCATTTTAGGGGCCCTAAAGCGTGAGAAGAAAAATGCGTAAAAATGCCCTCTAAAGGTACTCATTGGAATTTGGGCCCCTTTGCGCCTCTTGGCTGCAAAAAAGTGTCACACATGTGGTACCGCCGTGCATCAGAGAGTAAGGCAATGTGTTTTAGGGTGTATTTTTACATATACCCATACTGGAGTGAGAAGAAATATCTCTGTAAATTGCCAACTTTGAATAAAAAAAATTTAAAAAGTTGTCATTTACAGAGATATTTCTCACACGCAGCATGGGTATATGTAAAATACACCCTAAACACATTGGCCCTACTTCTCCTGAGTTCAGCGATACCACATGCTGTGACACTTGCTGCAGCCAAGATGCTGCAAAGAGCACTAAACCAATGAGTACCTTTAGGATCTCACAGGGCATTTTTGTCGTATTTGGATTCTCACTTTAGGACTCCTAAATGCAGCGCAGTATAAATACCCACATGTGACCCATTGTGGAAAGAAGACACCCAAGGTATTCCGTGAGGGGCATGGCGAGTTCACATAAAAAAAATTTTTGACACAAGTTAGCGGAAATTGATATATATATATATATATATATATATTTTTTTTTACAAAGTCTCATATTCCACTAACTTGTGACAAAAATAAAATTTTCCATGAACTCCCCATACCCCTCACAAAATACCTTGGGGTGTCTTCTTTCTAAAATGGGGTCACATGTGGGGTATTTATACTGTCCTGGCATTTTAGGGGTCTCCGCAATCATTACACGTATGGCCAGCATTAGGAGTTTCTGCGATTCTCCTTATATTGAGCATACGGGTAATGAGATCTTTTTTCCGTTCAGCCGCTGCGCTGAAAAAAAAATTAAAATGAACGGCACAGATTTTTCATTCGCATCGGTCAATGTGGATGAAAAATCTCTGCCAAAATCAGTGACTGCGGTGCGGTGGGCTGGGCGCTAGCTGCCTAACAAGTAGCTAACTAACTAGTAGCTAACTAAAAATATAGAACATGTCCTATTCTTGTCCGCAATTGCGGACAAGAAAAAGCATTTCTATATAGTTCTGTGCGGATCTGCAAAATGCGGAAAGCGCATTGCCGGTGTCCGTATTTTTGCGGATCCGCAGATCCATGGATCCGCAAAACACATACGGACGCCTGAATGAGCCTGTAGGGGGTGATTAGTGACAGGGGGTGACAGGGGGTGATCAGGGGTGACATGGGTGATCAGGGGTTAATCAGTGATGGGGGTGGGGGTGTGTAGTGATTGGTGCACTTTTCCTATTTTCCTCTGGTGGTCCCAAACAAAGGGACCACCAGACGAGCTAGACAACAGGCATATCAGACGCTGTTTAAAAAACAGCGTCTGATATGCATTTAAATGCGTTTTCTCGCATCTACAGCCTGCCAGCGCATGATCAGCGCTGGCAGGCTGTAGTTTCAGTTGTCCCGGCTCCGATCACATGAGCGCGCGCACGGCGCGCGCGTTCATGTGAAATCTCAGGTCTCACGAGATGACGCCGATAGGCGTGACTGAGACCTGAGAGAGCCGCCGCGCTGACGCCCATCGGCGTTAGCGTGGCGGCAAGAAGGTTATAGGGTTGAATAATTGTGTCAATGAAGAAATCACAAAAAAACATTTAATACTGTATTACAAAAACAATTGATGTCATTTAGTTGCATTTGGTTCTTTAAAAAAGTCCTATGATAAGATTTCATTCTGAACACAATTACAAATGTACACTAAATTCCCTAAAACCCTTTACAGCATTGGGGGTTGAATAATTTTGAACACAACTGTATCTCGCAGAAACCACCCAAGGGGCAAGTGATACCCCAGGTGTGGCCTAGTGGGCCAGTTGCAAATGCACACATATACATAATAATGATTAGTGCAGTCTTGCCACAGCTAGGACAATACAGGGATTCATACCACTATATAGTTAACTATTAGGATGTTAACAGAGCAATCAATGAAGACCTCCCTAGTATGACTCAGTATTACCAGGCTACCCCATGGGGCGCAGTACACATGATGCTAGAGACACCTCTTAAGGTCTGGTACATAGCTCATCCCAGCTGGGAGTACAAAGTATAAGATGGCAGGAATCTCTGTGGTGAGCTGGTACACAAGATGTAGAGGAACACCCACAATATATGAAAAAATAAATAAATGAAGCTGACAAGACATGCCAAATTAAATTGCCCAAAAAACCCTGTGGCATGCAGTATATTTAATGCCTGAGACACTCCTAGAGCTAAGAACATACCTGATGTGCGAAGTAGCTGATGCCAAAAACATCCATCACGATGAGCAAGAAGCCAAGGCCAGGGAACCCCCAGGCACAAGCTGTGCTAGGAATGCACTGACTCCATATTAACTGGTCTGTACATGAAGCGAGAGAACCCCAGGCATGAGCTGTACGGGTACATGGTGCTATAGACGCCTCACTTTACATGGTCTGTACATGCAGCCTGGGATGTATGGGCCACAGGGTTCGCTCTCTCACAAGGAGTCGGCAATGACAGACTTCTCTCAGACAGCCGGGTTCAAAGTACACAGGGTACTTTATTTTATCTCTTCAGCAGTACAGATGATCACCCAGTTAACATTATGAGGTTCCAGCACCACAAAACACCAATACTAAACAAACACCTGCCCGCCTGGGCTCTACCTAATACATAGGATCCCTAACTCACCTCTAAGATGCAGTTCACACAAGGGGTGAGATCCGGCATTACTCAGCCATACAGTCCAGCAGCCTCCTGGCTGTGACCACACCAATACCTTGGGGGATATGGTCCAAAAGTCCTCACAACTCTGACCGTCAAACACCTCTTTCCTAAGGTGTCGCTGGGCCCCCCCAAAACTCAGGCTTCCTCAGCCTTGTAGTCCCCCAGCCCTCCTGGCTGGGGCCACACAGAGCCTCTGCAGGCTTCCTTTTCAATTCCTCTCAGTCTCCCACTCTGAGGATTGCTTTATCCCCAAGTGATTATTGCACCTGTCCTCCCCTCAGGCCAGGTGATCATGCTGAAAACACAGCAAATCATACCACACATCTCCTCTAATAGGACATTCTAGGAGACACAAATCTTTCTTCTTAATATATGAGGCTTGTCACTGCCTCACAGTGGTTTGTATTTAATGCAAAGGAACTCCCAGGCATGAGATTGTACTTGAACACAGGAATATCCTAGGAAGGACTACCACATTTGCATGGTGCCAAATTCACTACCCACCTCCACATGGTGCAGATTTGCCGTCTTTAAACCGCTTTAACAAGCTTCCAAGGAACATTTCACTCTATGGTCCCAATCTCAGCTGACAGCTATAAAATGCTGTTTCCAACACTTTTAGTGCGGCAGTGTTTGTATCTACAGTGGCTTGAGAAAGTAGACTATAGTACCACTAGAACATTTACAAATCAGAACAATTAATTTGTCCTGCTCAAAAAAGTAGATAAACATAAAGCACATCTAATAGCTTTCAGCTTCTTCCAGGACATGGTCAGCTAAACTGAATAAACATATTATCATACCTCCCAACTTTTGAAAATAAGAAAGAGGGACACATTTTTTATACACTAGGCATGCCTCTAACTCTGCCCTAAACATAACTAAACACCTAATCCCAGCCAGTCCCTAAATGCCCCTACATAGCAATTATTCCCTCCTTTATGCCACCGCACAGTATTTATGCCCACATTGTGCCCCTTCACAGGTTACATCCAGATATGTGCTCCTCTCACAGAGTTACGCCCAGATATGTGCCCTCACAGTAGTTATGCCCAGCCAGCCCCTCACAGAATTGTGCCCTTTCACAGGTTATGCCCAGCTGTGCCCCTCACAGGAAGGTTAAAGAAAAAATCCACATACTGTGACGACTTTTAACACATGAAAATCTTCTCAAAGTCGGGGTCGTCTTATACGCCGGTATACTGCGTGCTGAAACGTGCTGAAAGAAGGACCTTTCACTGGACTAACGATTGTTAGATAATGATATGTATGTGTAGCGCCCAGGGATCTCCCTGCACTTACTATTATCCCTGGGCGCACGCTCTACCCCATACGGTATATAATATCTAACAATTGTTGACCAGTGAAAGGTCCCTTCTTTACTCAAGCCGGGATAAAGAAGCTGACCTCCGTGATCTTCTGCGTGTGGCCATCCATGGAAAGGAAGGGTGAAGACACTGGGGAGGGGGCCACCTACTATCTTGGAACTGTGAACTCCCTATAGACTGCTGTAACAGTTTTCCAACTTATTAACTCTCTAATGTGTACTAAACTTGACTGACAAATTCCTAACCAGTATATCTTTTAATAACTGTAGACTTTGCATCTGTTATCTATTTACCCCGCGGATAAGGCCACCTAAAAAAAGAGATGATCAACATGGATCTAATACTAACAATGCTCTCAGACGATCTGCCGCGGTCTGGGTATAGATACAAGACAGAAACGAAATGCTTTAAGTAAATATCTGACATCTACATCTTCTCCCACTAAGACCCCTAACCCTGGAAATGAGATAGAGCTTGGTTTGGAAGAATATTTGGATGTCCCAGCGAAAGAAGTGGAGGGAGTAAAGGAGACTCTGACCAAAAATGGCTAAAGAAATCTTATCTGCCGTAACGAGGTTAGAGAGTATGATGGGGAAGGTGGTAACTCAGATGGGGCATCCAAACAGATGTGTCTCTAATTAGAGACGATTTAAAAGATGAGGGACAGCATGCAGGAATTGGAAAATAGACTGTCACCGCTGGAAGACTTAGTATCTAAGCTGGAGAAAGATGTACAGTAATATCCCTAAAACAAATGAATGTGCCATGGAGAGTAAGCTAATAGACATAGAAGATCGTGGAAGAAAAACAGCTTGTAGGGAATACCATGAGGGAAAGGAAGGATCGGATTGTGCCGGCTTTATGGAAAATGGATAATGGAGAATTGTAAACCTGGGGCAGTGCTTACTCCTTAATTAATGAGCGAGCGCACAGAGTCCCTAATCAAAGGAAAAAGCCGGGAGAATATCCAAGAACAATTTTGACTCAAGTTTGTTTCTCTATAGAGACCGGGAGGTGGTGGGAAGGAGGTTAGAGCCTCCGAGAAGTTTCAAATAGAAGGGACAAAAATAAGAGTATATCCGAATTTTTCTCAATGGCTACTAGCGCCCCAAAGGAAAAAAAATATATTGATACAAAAAAGAGATTAAGGCAGGCTGGGGTAAAATATAGCATGGTGTTCCCAGGTAAATTCCGGTGGTTTATCAGGATAAAACGGTCTTTTACAGTCCCCAAAGAAGTAGCGAATGGGCAGATTTAAAGGGCCTCAGCGAAATGTAGCAAATGTTAATATGGCTACTTTTCGGTAGGGGGTATACGGAGCATAGCATGCATGTTAATGGGGCTCTCTGTTTATATAGAATGGGGAGCAAATTGAGGGAGCGGTGGGGGGAGGGATTAGGTAGTTTGAGAGAGAGTTTTTTGTTTGTTTTTATCTTTTCTTTGTTATAGCATTTTTGAATGATAAGAATTATTTCTGTTAATGTACGTGGAGTTAAGAGAGAAGGTTAAAGAGACTTGCTATTTTGATTGGGTGGAGAGGTACTTGCTGGCCGTCATCTGCCTTCAAGAAACACGTATGGACAAAGAGTTGTTAAACTGTTTAGATGGGTGGAGCACAATATCACTCAATATATACGGCTCATATTCAAGGGGGTTTCTTATCTCCTTAGTACATAATAAAGTTAATTTTGAACATGCCGTATTTCATGTAAGGCGGATGACTGCGGCAGTACCCTCTTCTTACAGTTGTGGGGAGTCGGCTTCCGGTAGACAGCGGTGCGGGTGCAGTTTAGGAGGCAAAACAAGGAGTCCAGATTGTGCATCAAACAGTGTTTTATTCACACTTGCACACCAGAAATGAAAACAGTCTCTTGGTGACAGTTCACACAACAGAAATCATGTGGCAAAACAAAAACAGGCCAACACAGGGTCCAGTCACCTTGGGTGGTTTAAGGGCGATTCACACCTAGCAGTCGGTTCAGCCGCAGGCGATTCCTCCTTCAGTTTGCAGGGAAACACCACCTTGCTGAGCTCCGTCCTCCAGCACAGAGAACTCCTCAGTCCTGTTAGCAGGCTCCAGGATAATCACACTCCCAGACACAGCTGCTGCTCGTTTATATCCAGCCCAAAACATGGACTGGACCGTGGGAGCAGCCACCCACCCTACTCTTTAGCTGCTCCCAGTAAGAGCCGGCCCGATCGGCTTTGCAGCCATGCTATTTAAAAGAGTCAAACAGCACTAGCTGCTGCAGACAAAAACCCGGTTTCCTCACCTCACCGAGGCCAGCAACCTCGGTGACACGTACCTGCCATCGCCAAATGACACCTTGCACCTTACCACATACCCCCTTGTTCAACCCTGAGGGGTGAACACACGTGAGGCAGTGGACGCGGGACAGGGCATCTGGCGTTGCCCTGCAAGCGGCCTGCCCTGTGTTCCACGGAAAACTTGAAATTTTGAAGAGATAGGAACCACCTGGTGACCCGAGCATTCCTCTCCTTGGCCTGACTCATCCATTTGAGGGGGAATGGTCGGTCACCAGACGGAACCTCCTCCCTAACAGGTAGTAGCGGAGAGATTCGAGTGCCCACTTGATAGCCAGGCACTCCCTCTCCACTATACTATATCTGGACTCGGGCGGGACTGAGCTTTACGGCTCAGGAAGACAACGGATGTTCTTCCCTCGTTGACCTCCTGCGACAGTACCGCACCGAGGCCTACCTCCGAGGCGCCGGTTTGTACGACAAACTCCTTGTTGAAGTCGGGTGTCACTCAAAACCGGGACCCACACAGGGCCGACTTCAACGCTGAGAAAGCCTCCTCCGCCTTCTCACTCCAGCTAACCCTCCCAGACTTTCGCCCTTCAACAGGTCTGTCAATGGCGCTGCTATTGTGGCAAAGTGGGGCACAAACCTCATGTAGTAACCTACAATCCCCAGGAACGACTTTACCTGCCTGGTGGTGACCGGTCGGGGCCAGTTACGAATGGCCTCTACCTTAGTTACCTGAGGTTTGATGACTCCCGCCCAATTACATATCCCAGATATTTTGTCTCCTCTAACCCTATGGAGCACTTCTTTGGGTTAGCGGTCAGTCCGGCTTTCCTCAGGGCATCCACTACCGCCTGCACCTTGGGTAAATGGCTTTCCCAGTCGGTGCTGTGGATGACTACATCATCTAAGTAGGCCGAGGCGCACCGACGATGTGGTCGCAGCACTATGTCCATTAACCTTGGAAAGTGGCGCGGGGCGCCATGCAGGCCAAAGGGTAACACCTTGTAGTGATACAGGCCCTGGGCGGGGTAACAAATGCGGTTTTTCCTTAGCCGATTCGTTAAGGGTACCTGCCAGTACCCTTTAGTGAGGTCCAGCACAGAAAAATAACGGGCTTGTCCTAAACTTTCAACCAGCTCGTCTACTCGGGCATGGGATACGCTGGCCAAACTTGGATACTTCATTTAACTTATGAAAGTCGTTGCAGAACCGCAACGCCCCATCCGGCTTGGGTATTAGGACTATGGGACTGGCCCACTCACTTTTCTCGACTCCTCAATGACCTCGAGCTTCAACATTAACTGTACTTCCTCCGCGATGGTCCGTCGCCGAGCCTCGGGTACCCGGTATGGTTTTAACCGGATCTTGGCCTGAGGCTCAGTGACGATGTCATGTTGATGAGAGACGTGCGCCAGGGAGGTCCGAGAACACATCCGTGTTCCGACTGATGAACTCCTGACTTCCTGAACTTGTTTGGAAGACAGGCTGTCTGCAATTTTTACCGTGGTTACTGCTTCACAGGCCTCGAACTGTGGGGCTGGACCCTTTTCACCTCAGAAGCCCTGGCCGGGGCTGTGGTCGCCGGCCGTGTCCCTATCTTTCCACGGCTTTAGTAAATTCACGTGGTACACCTGCTCCGGCCTGCGCCGCGCCTGGCTGGTGTACTTTGTAATTTACTCTACTTTCTCGATCACCTCATAGGGGCCCTGCCACCTAGCTAGGAACTTGCTGTCAAGGGTGGGTACCAGAACCAACACCCGATTCTCCTCGGCTTGAAGCCCCGTACTCCGAGCCTGACGATTGTACACCCTACTCTGGGCTTGTTGCGCTGCCTCCATATGCTCCCGGACCAGCGGCAACACCTTTTCCATCCGTTCCTGCATCTGGGTGACATACTCAATGACACTTTTGTGGGGGACAGGCTGTTGTTCCCACGCTCCTTGGCGATATCCAACAGGCCCCGAGGGTGTCTGCCATAAAGCAGTTCGAAGGGCGAGAACCCAGTAGAGGCCTGGGGCACCTCTCGCACTGCGAACATGAGATAGGGCAGAAGCAGGTCCCAGTCCTTCCCATCTCTAGACACCACCCTCTTTAACATATTTTTTAAAGTTTGGTTAAATCCTTCCGACAAGACCGTCCGCTTGTGGATGGTAAACGGACGTCCGTAACTGCTTTATACGCACAATTTACACAGTTCCCTCATTACTTTGGACATAAAAGGGGTCCCTTGGTCTGTCAGAACCTCTTTGGCAGGCCCACACGGGAAAACATTTCCATTAACTCTTTGGCAATGAGTTTAGCTGAGGTATGTCGCAGAGGCACCGCCTCCGGATACCGAGTGGCATAGTCGAGAACTACCAGAATGTGTTGGTGGCCCCTGGCAGATTTTGGTACAGGCCCACTAGATCCATAGCGATTCGCTCAAACGGGACCTCAACAACTGGAAGCGGTACCAGAGGACTACGGAAATGTGGCTGGGGGCTAGTTATCTGACAGGTGGGACAGGACTTACAATAATTCTCTACCTCCTTGAACACACTGGGCCAATAAAACCGCTGCAGTATGCGGTCCTGGGTTTTCTGCCACCCCAGGTGTCCCCCAAGAACATGTTGGTGGGCAAGCTCCATGACAAGCCTGCGATACGCTGTGGGCACCACCAACTGTTCAACAGGCTCACCTCGATTTGGTTCACCCGATACAACATATCCTGAAGGACAATGAATCGCTGAAACATTAATTCAGCCCCAGGTTTCTGGGGTTTACCATCAATTATTATGACACTTTCCCAGGCTCTGGTTAGGGTTTGGTCCCGGTGTTGTGCGGTCCCAAAATTTTCCCCGGAGACATTGAGGTCTGCCAACTCAGGTCCCGGTGGCAAGTCCTCCGTGTCTCCCACCATTACACTCAGTGGGGTTGTCTCCCTCTATCACAGAAGTGGTGGTCACCCCTACCGCAGGCCCTTCGGACTCGGGCTCCCAGGGCTCTGGCCTCCCACAGGAACCAGGCCACTCTGCTAGGGTTACCCCTGTCTCAGGGCTATTAGTCACTTTCACCTCAGGCCATAGTGACGGAAAACCAGGGAAGTCTCTTCCAATTATTAGTTCATACGGTAGCTTGGCGGAGATCGCCACTTCACAAGTCCATGTGCCGGCCGCCGTGGACAGAGACATTACAGCCGTGGATAGTCCTTTAAGTCTCCGTGTATGCACACCACCCCAACTTTCCGGCCCGTATACTGGGAGGGCTGTACCAGGGCAGCACTTACCAGGGTTACTAGGCTCCCTGAGTCCAGCAGCGCCACTGCAAGATTATCACCGACTTGCACCTGGCACAGATGACGATTGTCTAGGGTCTCGGGGTGCCGGTCGCACACAGTCTCCGGGCATACATGGAAGCCCGGTACCCATAATTGGTCTCCATGGGTTCTCCCCACTGTGGACAGTCGGCCCTCACATGGCCAGGCTCGTGACACCGCCAGCAGACTATCGGGCCGGGTCTACAGGGGGTACACCTCGAGCAGGTTTCTCGGGTACCAGTCGCCGGGACTGGATGGGAGACCTCCGGGTTTGACCGGCCCTCCCAACAACACCTCCTTTCAAGGTTTTTGTGGCCTCATAGCGCCGACCAGGTCGACTCATGTCCAAGGCATTAGTGGGTGACACCTGGCCGATCCAGTGCTGCAGGGGGTACGGCAAGGCCCTCCAGAAGATGTCAGCCAGCAGACGGTCCAGCATAGCAGCCGGACTTAGAACCTCAGGCTGCAGCCACTTTTGCAACCTGTGCAGCAACTCATAATACTGCGGCCTGGCGGGTTCAGCCGTATTAAAGTTCCACTGGTGGACCCGCTGAGCCCGGACTCAACACGCTCACCCCCAGTCTTGCCAGGATCTCACCTTTCACGGTCGGGTAGTCAGCGGCTTGGTCATCTGGGAGGTCAAAAATACTTGCTGGGGTCCAGACGCCAGGAACGGAGCGACGACCTCTGCCCACTGTTCTCGGGTAATTTCTCCTCACGGCCACCTTCTCGAACACCGCCAGATAGGTCTCCACATCATCCGAGGGGGTCATCTTAGGGATCGCGGCACGGACAGCTTTCCGGGCATCGTGGACGCGGTGGGACGCTCCTGCCGCTTGCAACGCCTATCACGTGCTGTAGCAGTAGCTGGTTGGTCTCCCGCTGCTGCACGTTAGCCTCTATGAGGGCTTTCACAGCCGCTCCATTTTGTCGGGGATCACAGGCTGCAACTTTGCCGGCTTAATATAGGACATTCACTTCTGCTCAGCAAAACAAAGTTCGGCGCTCACGCCAGCCTCACTGCGCATGCCCGCATCCGACACCAAATGTGGGAGTCGCTCTGGTAGACAGCGGTGCGGGTGCAGTTTAGAGGCAAAACAAGGAGTCCAGATTGTGCATCAAACAGTGTTTTATTCACACTTGCACACCAGAAATGAAAACAGTCTCTTGGTGACAGTTCACACACAACAGAAATCATGTGGCAAAACCAAAAACAGGCCAACACAGGGTCCAGTCACCTTGGGTGGTTTAAGTGCGGTTCACACCTAGCAGTCGGTTCAGCCGCAGGCGATTCCTCCTTCAGTTTGCAGGGAAACACCACCTTGCTGAGCTCCGTCCTCCAGCACAGAGAACTCCTCAGTCCTGTTAGCAGGCTCCAGGATAATCACACACAGACACAGCTGATGGCTGTGTTTTATACCCAGCCCAAAACTCGGACTGGACCGTGGGGAGCAGCCACCCACCCTACTCTTTAGCTGCTCCCAGTAAGAGCCGGCCCGGATCGGCTTTGCAGCCATGCTATTTAAAAGAGTCAAACAGCACTAGCTGCTGCAGACAAAAACCCGGTTCTCACCTCACCGAGGCCAGCAACCTCGGTGACACGTACCTGCCATCGCAAATGACACCTTGCACCTTACCACACAGTGCAGAGTTAATGGATACTGATGGTAGGCCAGCATACCTCACCTCCTTATAAACCTGATGTACTATAACGAGTTGTGGCGAACTATATGATTGAAAGATAAGATTGTGTATTATTGGCAGCAGAGGATCATAATACAGTGATAGATCCAAGTATAGATAGATTATCCAAGGGCTATGTTTTACATTATAACAACTAATTTTGACAGATTATTATTGGAATTCAGTTGGAGTGATATATGGCGCTTATAAAAACCATGAGGATAACGTTTCTTTTTCCTGTTACTTGCAGATGCATCAGTCCTGGGTCTAGGGATGAATGAAGATCCTCGGTAATGGGAAATTGTTGGAAAGGAATGGAGTATAAAGTATGTTCCTATGTCTATGTCAGATCATTGCGCTAACTTTAGGGGAGTTTGGGTCCCTGGTAAAACAGATACCTAGGGTTTTTGGCATTTAATCCACATTGGTTTAACTTGTTGGAATGATAAGAACTGCACCAGTGGAGGGAATTGGAAGTATTTTTTTCTGTTAATAAGGACTCCACTGATAAGCAGTGGATTTTGCGGCGCGGCAAAGGCTTTCCTGGAGGGGAATATTATGTAAGCGAGCAATTAACTA
>JAKVIS010003058.1:0-17557 GCA_033119425.1 Bufotes viridis | reverse complement strand
ATGTGAGGAGGTATCAGGAGATGAGGTCAGAGATGTATGGAGAGGACAGGTTGTGGACTGGAGATTACATGTGAGGAGGTATCAGGAGATGAGGTCAGAGATGTATGGAAGGGGACAGGTTGTGGACTGGAGATTACATGTGAGGAGGTATCAGGAGATGAGGTCAGAGATGTATGGAGAGGACAGGTTGTGGACTGGAGATTACATGTGAGGGAGGTATCAGGAGATGAGGTCAGAGATGTATGGAGAGGACAGGCTGTGGACTGGAGATTACATGTGAGGGAGGTATCAGGAGATGAGGTCAGAGATGTATGGAGAGGACAGGCTGTGGACTGGAGATTACATGTGAGGAGGTATCAGGAGATGAGGTCAGAGATGTATGGAGAGGACAGGCTGTGGACTGGAGATTACATGTGAGGAGGTATCAGGAGATGAGGTCAGAGATGTATGGAGAGGGACAGGCTGTGGACTGGAGATTACATGTGAGGAGGTATCAGGAGATGAGGTCAGAGATGTATGGAGAGGACAGGCTGTGGACTGGAGATTACATGTGAGGAGGTATCAGGAGATGAGGTCAGAGATGTATGGAGAGGACAGGCTGTGGACTGGAGATTACATGTGAGGAGGTATCAGGAGATGAGGTCAGAGATGTATGGAGAGGACAGGTTGTGGACTGGAGATTACATGTGAGGGAGGTATCAGGAGATGAGGTCAGAGATGTATGGGAGAGGGACAGGCTGTG
This sequence comes from Bufotes viridis, assembly GCA_033119425.1. Lineage (NCBI taxonomy): Eukaryota > Metazoa > Chordata > Amphibia > Anura > Bufonidae > Bufotes > Bufotes viridis. Next base: position 16,815 of record JAKVIS010003058.1, on the reverse strand, counting down.
GACTGGAGATTACATGTGAGGAGGTATCAGGAGATGAGGTCAGAGATGTATGGAGAGGGACAGGCTGTGGACTGGAGATTACATGTGAGGAGGTATCAGGAGATGAGGTCAGAGATGTATGGAGAGGACAGGGCTGTGGACTGGAGATTACATGTGAGGAGGTATCAGGAGATGAGGTCAGAGATGTATGGAGAGGACAGGCTGTGGACTGGAGATTACATGTGAGGGAGGTATCAGGAGATGAGGTCAGAGATGTATGGAGAGGGACAGGTTGTGGACTGGAGATTACATGTGAGGGAGGTATCAGGAGATGAGGTCAGAGATGTATGGAGAGGACAGGCTGTGGACTGAGATTACATGGGGAGGTATCAGGAGATGAGGTCAGAGATGCATGGAGAGGACAGGCTGTGGACTGGAGATTACATGTGAGGAGGTATCAGGAGATGAGGTCAGAGATGTATGGAGAGGACAGGCTGTGGACTGAGATTACATGTGAGGAGGTATCATTGGGAGATGAGGTCAGAGATGTATGGAGAGGACAGGCTGTGGACTGGAGATTACATGTGAGGAGGTATCAGGAGATGAGGTCAGAGATGTATGGAGAGTGACAGGCTGTGGACTGGAGATTACATGTGGGGAGGTATCAGGAGATGAGGTCAGAGATGTATGGAGAGGACAGGCTGTGGACTGGAGATTACATGTGAGGAGGTATCAGGAGATGAGGTCAGAGATGTATGGAGAGGACAGGCTGTGGACTGGAGATTACATGTGGGAGGTATCAGGAGATGAGGTCAGAGATGTATGGAGAGGACAGGCTGTGGACTGGAGATTACATGTGGGGAGGTATCAGGAGATGAGGTCAGAGATGTATGGGAGAGGACAGGCTGTGGACTGAGATTACATGTGAGGAGGTATCAGGAGATGAGGTCAGAGATGTATGGAGAGGACAGGCTGTGGACTGGAGATTACATGTGAGGAGGTATCAGGAGATGAGGTCAGAGATGTATGGAGAGGACAGGCTGTGGACTGGAGATTACATGTGGGGAGGTATCAGGAGATGAGGTCAGAGATGTATGGAGAGGACAGGCTGTGGACTGGAGATTACATGTGAGGAGGTATCAGGAGATGAGGTCAGAGATGTATGGAGAGGACAGGCTGTGGACTGGAGATTACATGTGAGGAGGTATCAGGAGATGAGGTCAGAGATGTATGGAGAGGACAGGTTGTGGACTGGAGATTACATGTGGGGAGGTATCAGGAGATGAGGTCAGAGATGTATGGAGAGGACAGGCTGTGGACTGGAGATTACATGTGAGGAGGTATCAGGAGATGAGGTCAGAGATGTATGGAGAGGACAGGCTGTGGACTGAGATTACATGTGAGGAGGTATCAGGAGATGAGGTCAGAGATGTATGGAGAGGACAGGCTGTGGACTGAGATTACATGTGGGGAGGTATCAGGAGATGAGGTCAGAGATGTATGGAGAGGACAGGCTGTGGACTGGAGATTACATGTGAGGAGGTATCAGGAGATGAGGTCAGAGATGTATGGAGAGGACAGGCTGTGGACTGGAGATTACATGTGAGGAGGTATCAGGAGATGAGGTCAGAGATGTATGGAGAGGACAGGCTGTGGACTGGAGATTACATGTGAGGAGGTATCAGGAGATGAGGTCAGAGATGTATGGAGAGGGACAGGTTGTGGACTGGAGATTACATGTGAGGAGGTATCAGGAGATGAGGTCAGAGATGTATGGAGAGGACAGGCTGTGGACTGGAGATTACATGTGGGGAGGTATCAGGAGATGAGGTCAGAGATGTATGGAGAGTGACAGGCTGTGGACTGGAGATTACATGTGAGGAGGTATCAGGAGATGAGGTCAGAGATGTATGGAGAGGACAGGCTGTGGACTGGAGATTACATGTGAGGAGGTATCAGGAGATGAGGTCAGAGATGTATGGAGAGGACAGGCTGTGGACTGGAGATTACATGTGAGGAGGTATCAGGAGATGAGGTCAGAGATGTATGGAGAGGACAGGCTGTGGACTGAGATTACATGTGAGGAGGTATCAGGAGATGAGGTCAGAGATGTATGGAGAGGACAGGTTGTGGACTGGAGATTACATGTGAGGAGGTATCAGAGATGAGGTCAGAGATGTATGGAGAGGACAGGCTGTGGACTGGAGATTACATGTGAGGAGGTATCAGGAGATGAGGTCAGAGATGTATGGAGAGGACAGGCTGTGGACTGGAGATTACATGTGAGGAGGTATCAGGAGATGAGGTCAGAGATGTATGGAGAGGACAGGCTGTGGACTGAGATTACATGTGAGGAGGTATCAGGAGATGAGGTCAGAGATGTATGGAGAGGACAGGCTGTGGACTGGAGATTACATGTGAGGAGGTATCAGGAGATGAGGTCAGAGATGTATGGAGAGGACAGGCTGTGGACTGGAGATTACATGTGAGGAGGTATCAGGAGATGAGGTCAGAGATGTATGGAGAGGACAGGCTGTGGACTGAGATTACATGTGAGGAGGTATCAGGAGATGAGGTCAGAGATGTATGGAGAGGACAGGCTGTGGACTGAGATTACATGTGAGGAGGTATCAGGAGATGAGGTCAGAGATGTATGGAGAGGACAGGCTGTGGACTGGAGATTACATGTGAGGAGGTATCAGGAGATGAGGTCAGAGATGTATGGAGAGGACAGGCTGTGGACTGAGATTACATGTGAGGAGGTATCAGGAGATGAGGTCAGAGATGTATGGAGAGGACAGGCTGTGGACTGGAGATTACATGTGAGGAGGTATCAGGAGATGAGGTCAGAGATGTATGGAGAGGACAGGCTGTGGACTGGAGATTACATGTGAGGAGGTATCAGGAGATGAGGTCAGAGATGTATGGAGAGGACAGGTTGTGGACTGGAGATTACATGTGAGGAGGTATCAGGAGATGAGGTCAGAGATGTATGGAGAGGACAGGCTGTGGGACTGGAGATTACATGTGAGGAGGTATCAGGAGATGAGGTCAGAGATGTATGGAGAGGACAGGTTGTGGACTGGAGATTACATGTGAGGAGGTATCAGGAGATGAGGTCAGAGATGTATGGAGAGGGACAGGCTGTGGACTGAGATTACATGTGAGGAGGTATCAGAGATGAGGTCAGAGATGTATGGAGAGGACAGGTTGTGGACTGGAGATTACATGTGAGGAGGTATCAGAGATGAGGTCAGAGATGTATGGAGAGGACAGGCTGTGGACTGGAGATTACATGTGAGGAGGTATCAGGAGATGAGGTCAGAGATGTACGGAGAGGACAGGCTGTGGACTGGAGATTACATGTGAGGAGGTATCAGGAGATGAGGTCAGAGATGTATGGAGAGGACAGGCTGTGGACTGGAGATTACATGTGAGGAGGTATCAGGAGATGAGGTCAGAGATGTATGGAGAGGACAGGCTGTGGACTGGAGATTACATGTGAGGAGGTATCAGGAGATGAGGTCAGAGATGTATGGAGAGGACAGGTTGTGGACTGGAGATTACATGTGAGGAGGTATCAGGAGATGAGGTCAGAGATGTATGGAGAGGACAGGTTGTGGACTGGAGATTACATGTGAGGAGGTATCAGGAGATGAGGTCAGAGATGTATGGAGAGTGACAGGCTGTGGACTGGAGATTACATGTGGGGAGGTATCAGGAGATGAGGTCAGAGATGTATGGGAGAGGACAGGCTGTGGACTGGAGATTACATGTGAGGAGGTATCAGGAGATGAGGTCAGAGATGTATGGAGAGGACAGGCTGTGGACTGGAGATTACATGTGAGGAGGTATCAGGAGATGAGGTCAGAGATGTATGGAGAGGACAGGCTGTGGACTGAGATTACATGTGGGGAGGTATCAGGAGATGAGGTCAGAGATGTATGGAGAGGACAGGCTGTGGACTGGAGATTACATGTGAGGAGGTATCAGGAGATGAGGTCAGAGATGTATGGAGAGGACAGGTTGTGGACTGGAGATTACATGTGAGGAGGTATCAGGAGATGAGGTCAGAGATGTATGGAGAGGACAGGCTGTGGACTGGAGATTACATGTGAGGAGGTATCAGGAGATGAGGTCAGAGATGTATGGAGAGGACAGGCTGTGGACTGAGATTACATGTGGGGAGGTATCAGGAGATGAGGTCAGAGATGTATGGAGAGGACAGGCTGTGGACTGGAGATTACATGAGGAGGTATCAGGAGATGAGGTCAGAGATGTATGGAGAGGACAGGCTGTGGACTGAGATTACATGTGGGGAGGTATCAGGAGATGAGGTCAGAGATGTATGGAGAGGACAGGCTGTGGACTGGAGATTACATGTGAGGAGGTATCAGGAGATGAGGTCAGAGATGTATGGAGAGTGACAGGCTGTGGACTGGAGATTACATGTGAGGAGGTATCAGGAGATGAGGTCAGAGATGTATGGAGAGGACAGGCTGTGGACTGAGATTACATGTGAGGAGGTATCAGGAGATGAGGTCAGAGATGTATGGAGAGGACAGGCTGTGGACTGGAGATTACATGTGGGGAGGTATCAGGAGATGAGGTCAGAGATGTATGGAGAGGACAGGCTGTGACTGGAGATTACATGTGGGGAGGTATCAGGAGATGAGGTCAGAGATGTATGGAGAGGACAGGCTGTGGACTGGAGATTACATGTGAGGAGGTATCAGGAGATGAGGTCAGAGATGTATGGAGAGGACAGGCTGTGGACTGGAGATTACATGTGGGGAGGTATCAGGAGATGAGGTCAGAGATGTATGGAGAGGACAGGCTGTGGACTGGAGATTACATGTGAGGAGGTATCAGGAGATGAGGTCAGAGATGTATGGAGAGGACAGGCTGTGGACTGGAGATTACATGTGGGGAGGTATCAGGAGATGAGGTCAGAGATGTATGGAGAGTGACAGGTTGTGGACTGGAGATTACATGTAGGAGGTATCAGGAGATGAGGTCAGAGATGTATGGAGAGGACAGGCTGTGGACTGGAGATTACATGTGAGGAGGTATCAGGAGATGAGGTCAGAGATGTATGGAGAGGACAGGCTGTGGACTGGAGATTACATGTGAGGAGGTATCAGGAGATGAGGTCAGAGATGTATGGGAGAGTGACAGGCTGTGGACTGGAGATTACATGTGAGGAGGTATCAGGAGATGAGGTCAGAGATGTATGGAGAGGACAGGCTGTGGACTGGAGATTACATGTGAGGAGGTATCAGGAGATGAGGTCAGAGATGTATGGAGAGGACAGGCTGTGGACTGAGATTACATGTGGGAGGTATCAGGAGATGAGGTCAGAGATGTATGGAGAGGACAGGCTGTGGACTGAGATTACATGTGAGGAGGTATCAGGAGATGAGGTCAGAGATGTATGGAGAGGACAGGCTGTGGACTGGAGATTACATGTGAGGAGGTATCAGGAGATGAGGTCAGAGATGTATGGAGAGGACAGGTTGTGGACTGAGATTACATGTGAGGAGGTATCAGGAGATGAGGTCAGAGATGTATGGAGAGGACAGGCTGTGGACTGAGATTACATGTGAGGAGGTATCAGGAGATGAGGTCAGAGATGTATGGAGAGGGACAGGCTGTGGACTGGAGATTACATGTGAGGAGGTATCAGGAGATGAGGTCAGAGATGTATGGAGAGGACAGGCTGTGGACTGGAGATTACATGTGAGGAGGTATCAGGAGATGAGGTCAGAGATGTATGGAGAGGACAGGCTGTGGACTGGAGATTACATGTGAGGAGGTATCAGGAGATGAGGTCAGAGATGTATGGAGAGGACAGGCTGTGGACTGGAGATTACATGTGAGGAGGTATCAGGAGATGAGGTCAGAGATGTATGGAGAGGACAGGCTGTGGACTGGAGATTACATGTGAGGAGGTATCAGGAGATGAGGTCAGAGATGTATGGAGAGGACAGGCTGTGGACTGAGATTACATGTGAGGAGGTATCAGGAGATGAGGTCAGAGATGTATGGAGAGGACAGGCTGTGGACTGAGATTACATGTGAGGAGGTATCAGGAGATGAGGTCAGAGATGTATGGAGAGGACAGGCTGTGGACTGGAGATTACATGTGAGGAGGTATCAGGAGATGAGGTCAGAGATGTATGGAGAGGACAGGCTGTGGACTGGAGATTACATGTGAGGAGGTATCAGGAGATGAGGTCAGAGATGTATGGAGAGGACAGGCTGTGGACTGAGATTACATGTGAGGAGGTATCAGGAGATGAGGTCAGAGATGTATGGAGAGGACAGGCTGTGGACTGGAGATTACATGTGAGGAGGTATCAGGAGATGAGGTCAGAGATGTATGGAGAGGACAGGCTGTGGACTGAGATTACATGTGAGGAGGTATCAGGAGATGAGGTCAGAGATGTATGGAGAGGACAGGCTGTGGACTGAGATTACATGTGAGGAGGTATCAGGAGATGAGGTCAGAGATGTATGGAGAGGACAGGCTGTGGACTGGAGATTACATGTGAGGAGGTATCAGGAGATGAGGTCAGAGATGTATGGAGAGGACAGGCTGTGGACTGGAGATTACATGTGAGGAGGTATCAGGAGATGAGGTCAGAGATGTATGGAGAGGACAGGCTGTGGACTGGAGATTACATGTGAGGAGGTATCAGGAGATGAGGTCAGAGATGTATGGAGAGGACAGGCTGTGGACTGGAGATTACATGTGAGGAGGTATCAGGAGATGAGGTCAGAGATGTATGGAGAGTGACAGGCTGTGGACTGGAGATTACATGTGAGGAGGTATCAGGAGATGAGGTCAGAGATGTATGGAGAGGACAGGCTGTGGACTGGAGATTACATGTGAGGAGGTATCAGGAGATGAGGTCAGAGATGTATGGAGAGGACAGGTTGTGGACTGGAGATTACATGTGAGGAGGTATCAGGAGATGAGGTCAGAGATGTATGGAGAGGACAGGCTGTGGACTGGAGATTACATGTGAGGAGGTATCAGGAGATGAGGTCAGAGATGTATGGAGAGGACAGGTTGTGGACTGAGATTACATGTGGGGAGGTATCAGGAGATGAGGTCAGAGATGTATGGAGAGGACAGGCTGTGGACTGGAGATTATATGTGAGGAGGTATCAGGAGATGAGGTCAGAGATGTATGGAGAGTGACAGGCTGTGGACTGGAGATTACATGGAGGAGGTATCAGGAGATGAGGTCAGAGATGTATCGGAGAGGACAGGCTGTGGACTGGAGATTACATGTGGGGAGTGTATCAGGAGATGAGGTCAGAGATGTATGGAGAGTGACAGGCTGTGGACTGGAGATTACATGTGAGGAGGTATCAGGAGATGAGGTCAGAGATGTATGGAGAGGACAGGTTGTGGACTGGAGATTACATGTGAGGAGGTATCAGGAGATGAGGTCAGAGATGTATGGAGAGGACAGGCTGTGGACTGGAGATTACATGTGGAGGAGTGTATCAGGAGATAGAGGCTGGAGATGTATGGAGAGGACAGGCTGTGGACTGAGATTACATGTGGGGAGGTAATCAGGAGATGAGGTCAGAGATGAGGTGTGGAGAGGACAGGCTGTGGACTGGAGATTACATGAGGAGGTATCAGGAGATGAGGTCAGAGAGTGTATGAGAGGACAGGCTGTGACTGGAGATTACATGTGGAGGCATCAGGAGATAGTCGAGATGTATGGAGAGGAAGGCTGTGGACTGAGACTACATGGAGGTATCAGGAGATGAGGTCAGAGATGTATGGAGAGCGACAGGCTGTGGACTGGAGATTACATGTGGGGAGGTATCAGGAGATGAGGTCAGAGATGTATGGAGAGGACAGGCTGGCTGGACTGGAGATTACATGTGAGGGAGAGTATCAGGAGATGAGGTCAGAGATGTATGGAGAGGACAGGTTGTGGACTGGAGATTACATGTGAGGAGGTATCAGGAGATGAGGTCAGAGATGTATGGAGGGGACAGGTTGTGGACTGGGAGATTACATGTGGGGAGGTGCATCAGTGGAGATGAGGTCACGAGATGTATGGGAGAGGACAGGTTGTGGACTGGAGATTACATGTGAGGAGGTATCAGGAGATGAGGTCAGAGATACATGGAGAGGACAGGCTGTGGACTGGGAGATTATATGAGGGAGGTATCAGGAGATGAGGTCAGAGATGTAATGGGAGAGGACAGGTTGTGGACTGAGATTACATGTGAGGAGGTATCAGGAGATGAGGTCAGAGATGTAAGGAGAGATGGAGGTTGTGGACTGGGATTACATGGAGGAGGTATCAGGAGATGAGGTCAGAGATGCATGGAGGGGCCAGGCTGTGGACTGGAGATTACATGTGGGGAGGAATCAGTAGATGAGGCCGGGGATGTATGGAGAGGACAGGCTGTGGTCTGACACGACATGTGAGCAGTGTATCAGGAGATGAGGCCAGAGATGTAAGGAGAGGACAGGTTGTGGACTGTAGACGGCATGTGGGTGAGTGTGCATCAGGAGATGAGGTCAGAGATGTAAAGGAGGGGGACAGGCTGTGGACTGAGATTAGCATGTGAGGAGGTAATCAGGAGACTGAGGTCAGAGGATGTATGGGAGGGGACAGGTTGTGGACTGGAGGTGACATGTGGGGAGGCATCAGTGAGATCAGGCCAGAGATGTATGGAGAGTGACAGGCTGTGGACTGAGATTACATGTGGGGAGGTATCAGGAGATGAGGGTCAGAGATGTATGGAGAGTGAGCAGGTTGTGGACTGGAGATCACATGGGGAGGCATCAGTGAGATGAGGTCGAGAGACAGTGTATGCGAGAGTGACAGGCTGGGGACTGGAGATTACATGTGAGGAGGTATCAGAGATGAGGGTCAGAGAAGGGCGATGTAGGACAGGCTGTGACTGGGAGATTACATGTGGGGAGGTAATCAGGAGAGGAGGTCAGAGATGTGTGGAGAGTGACAGGTTGTGACTGGAGATTACATGTGAGGAGTGTAATCAGGCGATGAGGCCAGAGATGCATGTGAGAGTGACAGGGCTGTGGACTGGAGATTACATGTGGGGAGGTATCAGGAGATGAGGTCAGAGATGTATGGAGAGGACAGGCTGTGGACTGAGATTACATGTGGGGAGGCATCAGGAGATGAGGCCAGAGATGTAAGGAGAGGACAGGTTGTGGACTGGAGATTATAGTGTGAGGAGGTATCAGAGATGAGGTCAGAGATGTATGGAGAGGACAGGCTGTGGACTGGAGATTACATGTAGGAGTGTATCAGGAGATGAGGTCAGAGATGTATGGAGAGGACAGCTGTGGACTGAGATTACATGGGGAGGTATCAGAGATGAGGTCAGAGATGTAATGGAGAGGACAGGCTGTGGACTGGAGATTAGCATGTGAGGAGGTATGCAGGGAGATGAGGTCAGAGATGTAAGGGAGGGGACAGGCTGTGGACTGGAGATTACATGTGAGGAGGTATCAGAGATGAGGTCAGAGATGTATGGAGAGGACAGGTGTGTGGACTGGAGATTACATGTGAGGAGGTATCAGGAGATGAGGTCAGAGATGTATGGAGAGGACAGGCTGTGGACTGGAGATTACATGTGAGGGAGGTATCAGGAGATGAGGTCAGAGATGTATGGAGAGGACAGGCTGTGGACTGGAGATTACATGTGAGGAGGTATCAGGAGATGAGGTCAGAGATGTATGGAGAGGACAGGCTGTGGACTGGAGATTACATGTGAGGAGGTATCAGGAGATGAGGTCAGAGATGTATGGAGAGGACAGGCTGTGGACTGGAGATTACATGTGAGGGAGGTATCAGGAGATGAGGTCAGAGATGTATGGAGAGGACAGGCTGTGGACTGAGATTACATGTGAGGAGGTATCAGGAGATGAGGTCAGAGATGTATGGAGAGGACAGGTTGTGGACTGGAGATTACATGTGAGGAGGTATCAGGAGATGAGGTCAGAGATGTATGGAGAGGGACAGGCTGTGGACTGGAGATTACATGTGAGGAGGTATCAGGGAGATGAGGTCAGAGACGTATGGAGAGGACAGGCTGCGACTGGAGATTACATGTGGGAGGTATCAGGAGATGAGGTCAGAGATGTATGGAGGGCGACAGGTTGTGGACTGAGATTACATGTGAGGAGGTATCAGGAGATGAGGTCAGAGATGTATGGAGAGGGACAGGCTGTGGACTGGAGATTACATGTGGGGAGGTATCAGGAGATGAGGTCAGAGATGTACGGAGAGGACAGGCCGTGGACTGGAGAGATTACATGTGAGGAGATATCAGGAGATGAGGTCAGAGATGTACGGGAGAGCACAGCCGTTGGACTGGAGATTACATGTGAGGAGGTATCAGGAGATGAGGTCAGAGATGTATGGAGAGGACAGGCTGTGGACTGGAGATTACATGTGAGGAGGTATCAGGAGATGAGGTCAGAGATGTATGGAGAGGACAGGCTGTGGACTGGAGATTACATGTGAGGAGGTATCAGGAGATGAGGTCAGAGATGTATGGAGAGGACAGGCTGTGGACTGGAGATTACATGTGAGGAGGTATCAGGAGATGAGGTCAGAGATGCATGGAGAGGACAGGCTGTGGACTGAGATTACATGTGAGGAGGTATCAGGAGATGAGGTCAGAGATGTATGGAGAGGACAGGCTGTGGACTGGAGATTACATGTGAGGAGGTATCAGGAGATGAGGTCAGAGATGTATGGAGAGGGACAGGCTGTGGACTGGAGATTATATATGTGAGGAGGTACTCAGGAGATGAGGTCAGAGATGTAAGGCGAGGACAGGCTGTTGTGACTTCTGAGATCAGCATGTGAGGGAGGTATCAGGAGATGAGGTCAGAGATGTATGGAGAGGACAGGCTGTGGACTGGGGATTACATGTGGAGGAGGTATCAGAGATGAGGTCAGAGATGATGGAGAGGACAGGCTGTGGACTGAGATTACATGTGAGGAGGTATCAGGAGATGAGGTCAGAGATGTATGGAGAGTGACAGGCTGTGGACTGGAGATTACAGTGTGAGGAGGTATCAGGAGATGAGGTCAGAGATGTATGGAGAGGACAGGCTGGGACTGGAGATTACATGAGGAGGTATCAGGAGATGAGGTCAGAGATGTATGGAGAGGACAGGCTGTGGACTGGAGATTACATGAGGGAGGCATCGGAGATGAGGCCAGAGATGTATGGAGAGGACAGGCTGTGGACTGGAGATTACATGGAGGAGGTATCAGGAGATGAGGTCAGAGATGTATGGAGAGGACAGGCTGTGGACTGGAGATTACATGTGAGGAGGTATCAGGAGATGAGGTCAGAGATGTATGGAGAGGACAGGCTGTGGACTGAGATTACATGTGGGGAGGTATCAGGAGATGAGGTCAGAGATGTATGGAGAGGACAGGCTGTGGACTGAGATTACATGTGAGGAGGTATCAGGAGATGAGGTCAGAGATGTATGGAGAGACAGGCCAGACTGAGATACATGTGAGTGAGGTATCGGAGATGAGGTCAGAGATGATGGAGAGGACAGGCTGTGGACTGGAGATTACATGTGAGAGGTATCAGGAGATGAGGTCAGAGATGTATGGAGAGTGACAGGCTGTGGACTGAGATTACATGTGAGGAGGTATCAGGAGATGAGGTCAGAGATGTATGGAGAGGACAGGCTGTGGACTGGAGATTACATGTGAGGAGGTATCAGGAGATGAGGTCAGGAGACGTATGGAGAGGACAGGCTGTGGACTGGAGATTACATGTGAGGAGGTATCAGGAGAGATGAGGTCAGAGATGTATGGAGAGGACAGGCTGTGGACTGGAGATTACATGTGAGGGAGGTATCAGGAGATGAGGTCAGAGATGTATGGAGAGGACAGGCGGTGGACTGGAGATTACATGTGGGGAGGCACAGGAGATGAGGTCAGAGATGTATGGAGAGGACAGGCTGTGGACTGGAGATTGCATGTGGGGAGGTATCAGAGATGAGGTCAGAGATGCAGGAGAGGACAGGCTGTGGACTGCAGATTACATGTGGGAGGTCAGGAATGAGGTCAGAGATGATGAGAGGACAGGCTGTGGACTGAGATTACATGTGAGGGCTGGGATGAGCTGAGATGGCAGAGGACAGGCTGTGGACTGGAGATTACATGTGGTGAGGTATCAGGAGATGAGGTCAGGAGATGCAAGGGAGAGTGGACAGGCTGTGGACTGAGATGACATGTGGGAGTGTACTCAGGGAGATGAGGTCAGAGGATGTATGGAGAGGACAGGCTGTGGACTGGAGATTACATGTGAGGAGGTATCAGGAGATGAGGTCAGAGATGTATGGAGAGGACAGGCTGTGGACTGGAGATTACATGTGAGGAGGTATCAGGAGATGAGGTCAGAGATGTATGGAGAGGACAGGCTGTGGACTGGAGATTACATGTGAGGAGGTATCAGGAGATGAGGTCAGAGATGTATGGAGAGGGACAGGCTGTGGACTGGAGATTACATGTGAGGAGGTATCAGGAGATGAGGTCAGAGATGTATGGAGAGGACAGGTTGTGGACTGGAGATTACATGTGAGGAGGTATCAGGAGATGAGGTCAGAGATGTATGGAGAGGACAGGCTGTGGACTGAGATTACATGTGAGGAGGTATCAGGAGATGAGGTCAGAGATGTATGGAGAGGACAGGCTGTGGACTGGAGATTACATGTGAGGAGGTATCAGGAGATGAGGTCAGAGATGTATGGAGAGGGACAGGCTGTGGACTGGAGATTACATGTGAGGAGGTATCAGGAGATGAGGTCAGAGATGTATGGAGAGGACAGGCTGTGGACTGGAGATTACATGTGAGGAGGTATCAGGAGATGAGGTCAGAGATGTATGGAGAGGACAGGCTGTGGACTGAGATTACATGTGAGGGAGGTATCAGGAGATGAGGTCAGAGATGTATGGAGAGGACAGGCTGTGGACTGGAGATTACATGTGAGGAGGTATCAGGAGATGAGGTCAGAGATGTATGGAGAGGACAGGCTGTGGACTGGAGATTACATGTGAGGAGGTATCAGGAGATGAGGTCAGAGATGTATGGAGAGGACAGGCTGTGGACTGGAGATTACATGTGAGGAGGTATCAGGAGATGAGGTCAGAGATGTATGGAGAGGACAGGCTGTGGACTGAGATTACATGTGAGGAGGTATCAGGAGATGAGGTCAGAGATGTATGGAGAGGACAGGCTGTGGACTGGAGATTACATGTGAGGAGGTATCAGGAGATGAGGTCAGAGATGTATGGAGAGGACAGGTTGTGGACTGGAGATTACATGTGAGGAGGTATCAGGAGATGAGGTCAGAGATGTATGGAGAGGACAGGCTGTGGACTGGAGATTACATGTGAGGGAGGTATCAGGAGATGAGGTCAGAGATGTATGGGAGAGGACAGGCTGTGGACTGGAGATTACATGTGAGGAGGTATCAGGAGATGAGGTCAGAGATGTATGGAGAGGACAGGCTGTGGACTGGAGATTACATGTGAGGAGGTATCAGGAGATGAGGTCAGAGATGTATGGAGAGGACAGGCTGTGGACTGGAGATTACATGTGAGGAGGTATCAGGAGATGAGGTCAGAGATGTATGGAGAGGGACAGGCTGTGGACTGGAGATTACATGTGAGGAGGTATCAGGAGATGAGGTCAGAGATGTATGGAGAGGACAGGCTGTGGACTGGAGATTACATGTGAGGAGGTATCAGGAGATGAGGTCAGAGATGTATGGAGAGGACAGGCTGTGGACTGGAGATTACATGTGAGGAGGTATCAGGAGATGAGGTCAGAGATGTATGGAGAGGACAGGCTGTGGACTGGAGATTACATGTGAGGGAGGTATCAGGAGATGAGGTCAGAGATGTATGGAGAGGACAGGCTGTGGACTGGAGATTACATGTGAGGAGGTATCAGGAGATGAGGTCAGAGATGTATGGAGAGGGACAGGCTGTGGACTGAGATTACATGTGAGGAGGTATCAGGAGATGAGGTCAGAGATGTATGGAGAGGGACAGGCTGTGGACTGGAGATTACATGTGAGGAGGTATCAGGAGATGAGGTCAGAGATGTATGGAGAGGACAGGCTGTGGACTGAGATTACATGTGAGGAGGTATCAGGAGATGAGGTCAGAGATGTATGGAGAGGACAGGCTGTGGACTGGAGATTACATGTGAGGAGGTATCAGGAGATGAGGTCAGAGATGTATGGAGAGGACAGGCTGTGGACTGAGATTACATGAGGAGGTATCAGGAGATGAGGTCAGAGATGCATGGAGAGGGCAGGCTGTGGACTGGAGATTACATGTGAGGAGGTATCAGGAGATGAGGTCAGAGATGTATGGAGAGGACAGGCTGTGGACTGGAGATTACATGTGAGGAGGTATCAGGAGATGAGGTCAGAGATGTATGGAGAGGACAGGCTGTGGACTGGAGATTACATGTGAGGAGGTATCAGGAGATGAGGTCAGAGATGTATGGAGAGGGCAGGCTGTGGACTGGAGATTACATGTGGGGGTATCAGGAGATGAGGTCAGAGATGTATGGAGAGGACAGGTTGTGGACTGGAGATTACATGTGGGGAGGCATCAGGAGATGAGGTCAGAGATGTATGGAGAGGGACAGGCTGTGGACTGGAGATTACATGTGAGGAGGTATCAGGAGATGAGGTCAGAGATGTATGGAGAGGACAGGCTGTGGACTGGAGATTACATGTGAGGAGGTATCAGGAGATGAGGTCAGAGATGTATGGAGAGGACAGGCTGTGGACTGGAGATTACATGTGAGGAGGTATCAGGAGATGAGGTCAGAGATGTATGGAGAGGACAGGTTGTGGACTGGAGATTACATGTGAGGAGGTATCAGGAGATGAGGTCAGAGATGTATGGAGAGGACAGGCTGTGGACTGGAGATTACATGTGAGGAGGTATCAGGAGATGAGGTCAGAGATGTATGGAGAGGACAGGCTGTGGACTGGAGATTACATGTGAGGGAGGTATCAGGAGATGAGGTCAGAGATGCATGGAGAGTGACAGGCTGTGGACTGAGATTACATGGAGGAGGCATCAGGAGATGAGGTCAGAGATGATGGAGGGCAGGCTGTGGACTGGAGATTACATGTGAGGAGGTATCAGGAGATGAGGTCAGAGATGTATGGAGAGGACAGGCTGTGGACTGGAGATTACATGTGAGGAGGTATCAGGAGATGAGGTCAGAGATGTATGGAGAGTGACAGGCTGTGGACTGGAGATGATTACATGCGTGAGGTGGTATCAGGAGATGAGGTCAGAGATGTATGGAGGACAGGCTGTGGACTGGAGATTACATAGTGGGGTATCAGAGATGAGGTCAGAGATGTATGGAGAGGACAGAGGTCTGTGGACGGGAGATTACATGTGAGGAGGTATCAGGAGATGAGGTCAGAGATGTATGGAGAGGGACAGGCTGTGGACTGAGATTACATGTGAGGAGGTATCAGGAGATGAGGTCAGAGATGTATGGAGAGGACAGGCTGTGGACTGGAGATTACATGTGAGGAGGTATCAGGAGATGAGGTCAGAGATGTATGGAGAGGACAGGCTGTGGACTGGAGATTACATGTGAGGAGGTATCAGGAGATGAGGTCAGAGATGTATGGAGAGGACAGGCTGTGGACTGAGATTACATGTGAGGGAGGTATCAGGAGATGAGGTCAGAGATGTATGGAGAGGACAGGCTGTGGACTGGAGATTACATGTGAGGAGGTATCAGGAGATGAGGTCAGAGATGTATGGAGAGGACAGGCTGTGGACTGGAGATTACATGTGAGGGAGGTATCAGGAGATGAGGTCAGAGATGTATGGAGAGGACAGGTTGTGGACTGGAGATTACATGTGGGGAGGTATCAGGAGATGAGGTCAGAGATGTATGGAGAGTGACAGGCTGTGGACTGGAGATTACATGTGAGGAGGCATCGTGGAGATGAGGTCAGAGATGTGCGGGAGAGTGACAGGCTGTGACTGAGATTACATGATGAGTGAGGCATCAGGAGATGAGGTCAGAGATGTATGGAGGGACAGGTTGTGGACTGGAGATTACATGAGGAGGTATCAGGAGATGAGGTCAGAGATGTATGGAGAGTGACAGGTTGTGACTGGAGATTACATGTGAGGAGGTATCAGAGATTAGGTCAGAGATGTATGGAGAGGACAGGTTGTGGACTGAGATTACATGTGAGGAGGTATCAGGAGATGAGGTCAGAGATGTATGGAGAGGACAGGCTGTGGACTGAGATTACATGTGAGGAGGTATCAGGAGATGAGGTCAGAGATGTATGGAGAGGACAGGCTGTGGACTGGAGATTACATGTAGGAGGTATCAGAGATGAGGTCAGAGATGTATGGAGAGGACAGGCTGTGGACTGGAGATTACATGTGAGGAGGTATCAGGAGATGAGGTCAGAGATGTATGGAGAGGACAGGCTGTGGACTGAGATTACATGTGAGGAGGTATCAGGAGATGAGGTCAGAGATGTATGGAGAGGACAGGCTGTGGACTGGAGATTACATGTGAGGAGGTATCAGGAGATGAGGTCAGAGATGTATGGAGAGTGACAGGCTGTGGACTGAGATTACATGTGGGAGGTATCAGGAGATGAGGTCAGAGATGTATGGAGAGGACAGGCTGTGGACTGGAGATTACATGTGGGGAGGTATCAGGAGATGAGGTCAGAGATGTATGGAGAGGACAGGCTGTGGACTGAGATTACATGTG
>JAKVIS010003057.1:0-19203 GCA_033119425.1 Bufotes viridis | reverse complement strand
CAGTGTGATTAGTCCTTGAAAAAAAGCGTACGTGTTTCATCTGTGAAGGATCCGTGGTTGGTCCGTGTGTCCGTTTTTACCATCCGTGTGTCATCTGTAATTCACTGACGTTGCTCAGCTGAAAATGAATTTCCAAAGAATCTCCTATTAGTCATCAGTAAAAAAAACGGACGCAGCATGGACACAACACGGATGTGTGTCAGTGATTTTCACAGACCAATAGACTTTAAAGGGGTTGTCTGGGATTAGGGACCATTGTTTAAAAGCATTGCACATACACACTTTACATACACCCATGTCCTACCTTTTCAGCATGTTTCTAAGTGCCCTTTTTACCCCAAACCTTTATGGCAGGAAGTAATGAATCCCTAACTAAGACAATCGGTCAAAAAATAAAAAAAACGGTGGCTCTCAGACTATGGACACACTAAAACACAATTTTTTTGTTTCAAAGCTGCTATAATTGTGTAAAGCTCTGTCATGTTTAGGGATCTATATGGGATCGTGGCCCTTATAGTGTGACGCTGTCAGCGATGTTTATGGATAGACGTGAGAGCGTGCCCCTTATACTGTGATGCTTTGATACTGTCAGCAATGTTTATGGATAGACGTGAGAGCGTGCCCCTTATACTGTGATGCTTTGATACTGTCAGCAATGTTTATGGATAGACGTGGGAGCGTGGCCCTTATACTGTGATGCTTTGATGCTGTCAGCGATGTTTATGGATAGACGTGGGAGCGTGGCCCTTATACTGTGATGCTTTGATGCTGTCAGCGATGTTTATGGATAGACGTGGGAGCGTGGCCCTTATATTGTGATGCTTTGATGCTGTCAGCGATGTTTATGGATAGACGTGGGAGCGTGTCCCTTATACTGTGATGCTTTGATGCTGTCAGCGATGTTTAAGGATAGACGTGGGACCGTGTCCCTTATATTGTGATGCTTTGATGCTGTCAGCAATGTTTATGGATAGTTGTGGGAGCGTGGCCCTTATAGTGTGATACTGTCAGCGATGTTTATGGATAGACGTGGGAGCGTGGCCCTTATAGTGTGATACTGTCAGCGATGTTTATGGATAGACGTGGGAGCGTGGCCCTTATAGTGTGATACTGTCAGCGATGTTTATGGATAGACGTGGGAGCGTGGCCCTTATAGTGTGATGCTGTCAGCGATGCTGATCCCCGATTTGCGGGCAGCAACAAACAACTGTTGTGTGCATGTAGGCTAAGGGTACTTTCACAGTAGCGATTTGGTTTCCGTTTCTGAGATCCGTTTCAGGGCTCTCACAGGCGGTCCAAAACGGATCAGTTTTGCCCTAATGCATTCTGAATAGATAAGGATCCGCTCAGAATGCATCAGTTCAGTGACCATTTCGCTCTGGAGGCTGCCTGCAGCGTTTTGGTGTTCGTCTGACGAAACTGAGCCAAACTGAACCATTTTCTCTGACACAATCTGGCACAATTGAAAACGGACCCGTCCCCCATTGACTTTCAATGGTGATCGAGACTGATCCGTATTGGCTAAGGTAAAGATAATACAAACGGATCCATTCTAAGCAGATGCAGATGTTTGTATTATAGATCGGATCCGTCCATGATGGATCCACACCACAGGCAAGTGTGAAAGTAGTCTTATCTGTGTAGCAGAGCAAAATTGGGGACATTGTAAAACAACTTTATCATTGCTTGGATAGATTACTATAAATTGGTTATTCTGGAGAACTGTGCTTTCTGTATGGTGACTCCCTGTCTGCCTCTCTGCTCTGCAAACACCGAGCACAGGACATTTACAAGGAGGAGTTTATGGGGGAGGAATATGAGGCTGGAGGATGAATATGTATGAGGGGGGCGGATCTATGGAGGAGTAGACAATGTGCAGGAGGCTGAATATATATGAGGGGGCGGATCTATAGAGGAGTGAACGATGTGCAGGAGGCTAAATATATAGAAGGGGGGCGGATCTATGGAGGAGAAGACGATGTGCAGGAGGCTGAATATGTAAGAGGGGGCGGATCAATGGAGGAGAAGACGATGTGCAGGAGGCTGAATATGTATGAGGGGGCGGATCTATGGAGGAGTGAACGATGTGCAGGAGGCTGAATATGTATGAGGGGGGCGGATCTATGGAGGAGAAGACGATGTGCAGGAGGCTGAATATGTAAGAGGGGGGCGGATCTATGGAGGAGTGAACGATGTGCAGGAGGCTGAATATGTATGAGGGGGCGGATCAATGGAGGAGTGAACGATGTGCAGGAGGCTGAATATGTAAGAGGGGGCGGATCTATGGAGGAGAAGACGATGTGCAGGAGGCTGAATATGTATGAGGGGGCGGATCTATGGAGGAGTGAACGATGTGCAGGAGGCTGAATATGTATGAGGGGGCGGATCAATGGAGGAGTGAACAATGTGCAGGAGGCTGAATATGTATGAGGGGGCGGATCTATGGAGGAGTGAACGATGTGCAGGAGGCTGAATATGTATGAGGGGGTGGGGCAGGGAGGTGATCTTACACTGTAGAAACCACCTGCTGCTGAGCTGCACTGGGACCCACAATGCTTTGCAGCAGGAAGTGATGGCACACATAAACAGATATGTAAACAGTCTGTTGGGGACTGTAGGAGCCATGCAGCAGTGTAAAAGCTACCTAAAACCATCTTGGGAACATACTCTTGGCTACTAAAGGTGAGTAAGCTACTTTAAAAAAAAAATGAGTTTGATCCCAGACAACCCCTTCAATGGGCGTTCTTGGTCCGCATCACGGATCAAAGTAGTGCATGTCCCCGACTACACCCTGTCCAGGCACACCGAGAATTACAACTAGGTCCAGTATCTGCATTCAGAACATAGGTTATAGCAATCAGATTCAAAGCACAACTCAGCATTGTCTTCAGTTTCCGTATTTCGTTAGGATACCTGCCTGCCTATAGGTCTAGTAAATGTAAATGACAGCGAAGAAATGTCCAACCAAGGATCGCACATTTCCTCATACTTCCTTCTTGTGTACGTGTACTTCCTTCTTGTGTACTTCTTTCTTGTGTACATGTACTTCTTTCTTGTGTACGTGTACTTACCCTCCCTATAAATTCTACCTGGGATGGTGAAATAGGAGAAAATGTAATTTAGAAGCTTGGTAGAGCAGTCTGGCTCCAGCACTCATTTCTGAAATCTATCCCAGTAGGTAAACTACAGGATTACAACCACGAGATGTCAGTAAGGCCGGGTTCATATCACCGTTTATTTTTTCAATCTTCTGATCCATAAGAAAAACTGAAAATAAAGAAAAAAGCGGATCCTGTGTTTTAAGCCTCCGTTATGCTCAGTTCTGCACAGTCTGCATCCATTTTAGCGATTTCCATCCATTATGTTAGGTGAAAAAATAAGTCGTGCAGGAAGAACTTTTTTTCTGTCCAGAAATTTTTGAACAGTCCGTAAAAATAGGCGCCTTTTTTCTATGTCCATAAAAAACTTTTTTTTTTTTTAGGCTGGTGGAACTTGACGAGATTATTTTGGTAGTAATTATTAGTGTTGAGCGAAGCAAGCTTCAGAGGCTTCATCCAAAGTCGCTTCGTTTAAAACTTCAGAATAATACTGTACGGAGATCCGTCTCCGTACAGTATTAGAATGTATGGGCTCTGATTAGCGAAGTTACAGTTGTGTTCAAATTATTCAACCCCCAATGCTATAAAGGGTTTAGAGAATTTAGTGTACATTTGTAATTGTGTTCAGAATGAAATCTTACAAGGACTTTTTAAAGAACCAAATGCAACTAAAATGACATCAATTGTTTTTGTAATACAGTATTAAATGTTTTTTTTGTGATTTCTTAATTGACACAATTATTCAACCCCTTAAAGACGACCACTCTTAAGAACAGAGGTTCATTCAAGTGTTTTCGATCAGGTATTGAAAACACCTCTGGATGTCAAGGAGCAGCAATCAAGCATAATAAGCCCCAATTAGGCAGATGTAAAATGACTGTGATACTCAGCTCCTTCTAGACATTTACTGGTGTGTTTACAGACATGGTGAAGTCAGGAGAATGGTCCAGGAAGACAAGAGAAGAGGTGATTTCTCTTCACAGGAAGGGCAATGGCTATAAGAAGATTGCAAAGATGTTAAACATACCAAGAGACACCATAGGAAGCATCATTCGCAAATTCAAGGCAAAGGGCACTGTTGGAACGCTACCTGGTCGTGGCAGAAAGAAGATGATGACTTTGACTGCTGTGCGCTACCTGAAGCGCAAAGTGGAGAAAAGTCCCCGTGTGACTGCTGAGGAACTGAAAAAAGATTTGTCAGATGCAGGTACTGAAGTTTCAGCTCAGACAATAAGGCGCACACTGTGTAATGAAGGCCTCCATGCCAGAACTCCCAGGCGCGCACCCCCTTGCTGTCTCCAAAGAATAAGAAGAGTCAACTGCAGTATGCCAAAAGTCATGTGGACAAACCACAAAA
This sequence comes from Bufotes viridis, assembly GCA_033119425.1. NCBI lineage: Eukaryota > Metazoa > Chordata > Amphibia > Anura > Bufonidae > Bufotes > Bufotes viridis. Next base: position 14,748 of record JAKVIS010003057.1, on the reverse strand, counting down.
GTTTTGGGATAGTGTTCTGTGGACTGATGAAACAAAATTAGAACTGTTTGGGCCCATGGATCAACACTATGTTTGGAGGAGGAAGAACAAGGCCTATGAAGAAAAGAACACCTTGTCTACTGTGAAGCATGGCGGGGGGGGGGTCAATCATGCTTTGGGGCTGTTTTGCTTCTACAGGTACAGGGAAGCTTCAGCGTGTACAAGGTACCATGAATTCTCTTCAGTACCAGGAGATATTGGATGAAAATGTGATGCAGTCCGTCACAAACCTAAAGGCTTGGGAGACGTTGGACCTTTCAACAGGACAATGATCCCAAGCATACCTCCAAGTCCACTAGAGCATGGTTGCAGATTAAAGGCTGGAACATTTTGAAGTGGCCATCACAGTCACCAGACTTAAATCTGATTGAGAACCTCTGGTGGGACTTAATGAAAGCAGTTGCAGCGCGCAAGCTCAAGAATGTGACTGAACTGGAGGCTTTTGCCCATGAAGAATGGGCGAAGATACCCGTAGATCACTGCAAGACACTTGTGTCAAGCTATGCTTCACGTTTAAAAGCTGTTATAACTGGAAAAGGATGTTGTACTAAGTACTAAGATTGAATGTCACTTGGGGGTTGAATAAAACTGATAATGATGTGAGCACAGAAAAGACATTTGTGGTTATTTCTTTAGAAATGTTATGTTATATTTGTCTGACTTACAAGTGCCTCTTTGATTTAATTGTAAACAAGATGACTGAAATGATCAAAATCAATGTCAAACTGGCCAAAACACTCAATTTCAGTGGGGGTTGAATAATTTTGAACACAACTGTAGTTATTCAGAAAGTTGCTTGTGACTTCGTTGAATAACTTCGGTACTTGATTGTTATTCACGGAGTCATCTGTCACTTTGTTTAAAAATCAACTACCGAAATTATTCAAGTGGAAAACCACTTTAAAACTTGAAAACGAACTTGGCTTCAGTTTCGAGGTACTAGTCAGAACTAGAGATGAGCGAACACCTGGATGTTCGGGTTCGAGAGGTTCGGCCGAACTTCCGGAAAATGTCCGGGTTCGTGATCCGAACTCAACCCGAACTTCATCCCGAACCCCATAGAAGTCAATGGGGACCCGAACTTTTGGGCACTAAAAAGGCTGTAAAAGACTCCCGGAAAGGGCTAGAGGGCTGCAAAAGGCAGCAAAATGTAGGTAAATCCCCTGCAAACAAATGTAGATAGGGAAATGAATTAAAATAAAATAAAATAAATAAAAATTAACCAATATCAATTGTAGAGAGGTCCCACAGCAAGGAATCATGCGTCATATCACCCACCACTGGAGAAGGCCACTCTCATTTATTTCGACCAGCACCCAGACAGAGGATACAGGTCCCACAGCAAGGAATCATGCGCCATATCAACCACCACCGGAGAAGGCCACTCTATTTATTTAGGACCAGCACCCAGACAGAGGAGAGAGGTCCCACAGCAAGGAATCATGCCTCATATCAACCACCACCGGAGAAGGCCACTCTCATTTATTTCGGACCAGCACCCAGACAGAGGATACAGGTCCCACAGCAAGGAATCATGCGTCATATCAACCACCACCGGAGAAGGCCACTCTCATGTATTTTGGACCAGCACCCAGACAGAGGAGAGAGGTCCCACATCAAGGAATCATGCGTCATATCAACCACCACCGAGAAGGCCACTCTCATTTATTTTGGACCAGCACCCAGACAGAGGATACAGGTCCCACAGCAAGGAATCATGCGTCATATCAACCACCACCGGAGAAGGCCACTCTCATGTATTTTGGACCAGCACCCAGACAGAGGAGAGAGGTCCCACATCAAGGAATCATGCGTCATATCAACCACCACCGGAGAAGGCCACTCTCATTTATTTCGGACCAGCACCCAGACAGAGGAGAGAGGTTTTCACAGCAGAGAATCAGGCATTTAGATCACCCACCACAGGAGTAGGCCATCATTTAATGGGACCCCGGCAACCATGTCAGATGGCACAAACATCAGTTTCACATCACCCAGCACAGGAGAAGGCCACTTTGAGAGACTTTGACCCCTGCACCCAGACGGAGGAGAGAGGTTTCACAGCAGAGAATCAGGCATTTAGATCACCCACCACAGGAGTAGGCCATCATTTAATGGGACCCCGGCAACCATGTCAGATGGCACAAACATCAGTTTCACATCACCCAGCACAGGAGAAGGCCACTTTGAGAGACCTTGACCCCTGCATCCAGACGGAGGAGAGAGGTTTCACAGCAGAGAATCAGGCATTTAGATCACCCACCACAGGAGTAGGCCATCATTTAATGGGACCCCGGCAACCATGTCAGATGGCACAAACATCAGTTTCACATCACCCAGCACAAGAGAAGGCCACTTTGAGAGACTTTGACCCCTGCACCCAGACGGAGGAGAGAGGTTTCACAGCAGAGAATCAGGCATTTAGATCACCCACCACAGGAGTAGGCCATCATTTAATGGGACCCCAGCAACCATGTCAGATGGTACAAGCATCAGTTTCACATCACCCAGCACAGGAGAAGGCCAATTTGAGAGACCTTGACCCCTGCACCCAGACGGAGGAGAGAGGTTTCACAGCAGAGAATCAGGCATTTAGATCACCCACCACAGGAGTAGGCCATCATTTAATGGGACCCCGGCAACCATGTCAGCTGGCACAAACATCAGTTTCACATCAACCACCACAGAAGAAGGGCACTTTTAGAGACTTTGACCCATGCACCCAGAAAGAGGAGAGAGGTCCCACAGCAGAGATTCAGGCATTTATATCAGCCAGCACAGGAGAAGGCCGCTTTCAGTGACTTAGGCCTTAGCACCGACACAGAGGAGACAGGTCAGATAGCACAAGCATCAGTTTCACATCAACCACCACAGGAGAAGGGCATTTTTAGAGACTTTGACCCCTGCACCCAGAAAGAGGAGAGAGGTCCCACAGCAGAGATTCAGGCATTTATATCAGCCAGCACAGGAGAAGGCCGCTTTCAGTGACTTAGGCCTTAGCACCGACACAGAGGAGACAGGTCAGATAGCACAAGCATCAGTTTTACATCAACCACCACAGGAGTAGGCCACCTTTTGTTTCTTTGACCCTGCACCCAGAAAGAGGAGAGAGGTCCCACAGCAGAGATTCAGGCATTTATATCAGCCAGCACAGGAGAAGGCCGCTTTCAGTGACTTAGGCCTTAGCACCGACACAGAGGAGACAGGTCAGATAGCACAAGCATCAGTTTTACATCAACCACCACAGGAGTAGGCCACCTTTGTTTCTTTGACCCTGCACCCAGAAAGAGGAGAGAGGTCCCACAGCAGAGATTCAGGCATTTATATCAGCCAGCACAGGAGAAGGCCGCTTTCAGTGACTTAGGCCTTAGCACCGACACAGAGGAGACAGGTCAGATAGCACAAGCATCAGTTTTACATCAACCACCACAGGAGTAGGCCACCTTTGTTTCTTTGACCCCTGCACCCAGAAAGAGGAGAGAGGTCCCACAGCAGAGATTCAGGCATTTATATCAGCCAGCACAGGAGAAGGCCGCTTTCAGTGACTTAGGCCTTAGCACCGACACAGAGGAGACAGGTCAGATAGCACAAGCATCAGTTTTACATCAACCACCACAGGAGTAGGCCACCTTTTGTTTCTTTGACCCCTGCACCCAGAAAGAGGAGAGAGGTCCCACAGCAGAGATTCAGGCATTTATATCAGCCACCACAGAAGAAGGCCGCTTTCAGTAACTTTGGCCCCCTGCACCCACACAAAGGAGACATGTCAGACAGCACAAGTATTACATTCATATCACCCAGCACAGGAGAAGGACACTTTCATGTACTTTGGCTCCGGCACCCAGACAGACGGAAGGTTCATTCAACTCTGGGTTGCACCTCAAGATCCTACTTAATTTCAAAAATTGATTTTTCAATGAAGAAGTGGCCAGGAGTACAAGACAACATGGTTTAAGGCAGTTATTAAGGACTACTCTGCACAAGGGATGGTCAGGTCTTGTGGGATCCATGCCTGGTTCATTTTTATAAACGTCAGCTTGTCCACGTTGGCTGCGGACAGACGGCTGCGTTTGTCAGTAATGACGCCCCCTGCCGTGCTGAATACACGTTCAGATAAAACGCTGGCCGCCGGGCAGGCCAGCACCTCCAAGGCATAACATGCTAATTCTGGCTACGTGGACAATTTGGAAACCCAGAAGTTGAATGGGGCCGAACCATCCGTCAGTACGTGGAGTTGTGTGCAGACGTACTGTTCAACCATGTTAGTGAAATGTTGCCTCCTGCTAACACGTTCCGTATCAGGTGGTGGGGCAGTTAGCTGTGGCGTGGAGACAAAACTTTTCCACATTTCTGCCATGCTAACCCTGCCCTCAGAGGAGCTGGCCGTGACACTGCTGCGTGGGCGACCTCTAGCTCCTCCTCTGCCTTGGCCTTGGCCTTCCACCTGTTCCCCGTGACAGTTGGGAATGCTCTCAGGAGCGCCTCTACCAGTGTGCGCTTGTACTCGCGCATCTTCCTATCACGCTCCAGTGCAGGAAGTAAAGTGGGCACATTGTCTTTGTACCGTGGATCCAGCAGGGTGGCCACCCAGTAGTTAGCACACGTTAAAATGTGGGCAACTCTGCTGTCGTTGCGCAGACACTGCAGCATGTAATCGCTCATCTGTGCCAGGCTCCCCAGTGGTAAGGACAAGCTGTCCTCTGTGGGAGGCGTATCGTCATCATCCTCTGTATCCCCCCAGCCACGCACCAGGGATGTGCCTGCGCTGTGCTGGGTGCCACCCCGCTGTGAACCTGCTTCATCCTCCTCCACCTCCTCCTCATCCTCCTCGTCCTCCAGTAGTGGTCCCTGGCTGGCCACATTTGTACCTGCCCTCTGCTGTTGCAAAAAACCTCCCTCTGAGCCACTTCTAACAGACTGGCCTGAAAGTGCTAAAAACGACCCGTCATCCTCCTCCTCCTCCTCCTGGCCCTGGCCCACCTCCTCTTCCATCATCACCCTAAGCGTTTTCTCTAGGAGACATAGAATTGGTATCGTCACGCTGATAACAGTGGCATCGCCACTGGCCATGTTGGTGGCGTACTCGAAACAGCGCAACAGGGCACACAGGTCTCGCATGGAGGCCCAATCATTGGTGGTGAAGTGGTGCTGTTCCGCAGTGCGATTGACCCGTGCGTGCTGCAGCTGAAACTCCACTATGGCCTGCTGCTGCTTGCACAGTCTCTCCAGCATGTGCAAGGTGGAGTTCCACCGGGTGGGCACGTCGCATATTAGGCGGTGAGTGGGAAGGCCGAAGTTCCGCTGTAGCGCTGACAGGCGAGCAGCGGCAGGATGTGAACGCCGGAAGCGCGCACAGACGGCCCGCACTTTATGCAGCAGCTCTGACATGTCTGGGTAGTTGTGAATGAACTTTTGCACCACCAAATTCAGCACATGCGCCAGGCAAGGATGTGCGTCAAACCGGCTAGTCCCAGAGCTGCCACGAGATTTCGCCCATTATCGCACACCACCAGGCCGGGCTTGAGGCCCACCGGCAGCAACCACTGCTCGGTCTGTTGTTCAATACCCCGCCACAACTCCTGCGCGGTGTGGGGCCTGTCCCCCAAACATGAGTTTCAGAATGGCCTGCTGACGTTTACCCCGGGCTGTGCTGAAGTTGGTGGTGAAGGTGTGTGGCTGACTGGATGAGCTGGTGGAAGCAGAGGAGGAGGAGGAGGAAGCAGAGGAGGAGGAGGAGGAAGCCGAGTAGGAGGAGGAGGCTACAGGAGGCAAAGAATGATGCCCTGTGATCCTTGGCGGCGGAAGGACGTGCGCCAAGGAACTCTCCGCCTGGGGCCAGCCGCCACTACATTTACCCAGTGTGCAGTTAGGGAGATATAGCATCCCTGGCCGTGCTTACTGGTCCACGTATCTGTGGTTAGGTGCGATTTGTGGTCCCCGTAGGTTTGACTGTGTGAACAGGAGTGTGGGAGGTGTTGGAACAGCGGTGGGAGGACCCCACCTGTTTGGTGTCCACGCCCCCCATCTGATGTCATGACCTATGGGCGGGGTATTAAGCTTATATGCCCGCATGTTGGGCGGCCGCACACGGCCGTCACAGTGCCGGAGCCCCTGCACGCGAAAGGTGCTCGGGACATCGTCTCTCTAAATGAGTGTATGCATGAATGAGTGGATAACTCCTGATGATACAGGGCGGAATGCTAGCCCTGTGGAAACGCGTTGAGTAGCAATCATTATATCTCGGCACATACAAACAGGAGACGGCAGTTGCTGTGGGCTATGCACGTCTCATACAGGCTCTACATGTAACCGAGTAACAAGTACGGTATCTCGGCACATGCAAACAAGAGACGGCAGTTGCTGTTTGCTATGCACGTCTCATACAGGCTGTACGTGTAACCAGTGAAAATTGGGTGATTTGTTGATCAGTCAGCTGGCTATATGGGACACTAGGTTATGTTAGAGGTCGCTCAGCTCCTATGAGCAATATTGGCCGACCCTAATTATACCGGTATCGAACCATATATGACTATATGACTAGCTGAATTTCACCTAGTTTGACACTGGTCACAGCCTGCGTTATTCCTGTACTAATCGGTCAGAGTGACTGGGTGTGGTTGGAGTATATGCTAGACTCCCTCTCCACACATCATACACTCTGAATACCTGAAGGGATTTTTTTGTCTTTTTAACCCTTGATCATTCAATAAAGTATTCATTATTTTTATTTTTATACGTCTATTCAGGTAGTTAAATATTGTTATTTACAAGACGTACTAACGCTTCTAGCTCTTTTTGTGTGAGAATTAGGTGGACCTTGCCACAAATGGCGTTGCGCAGTGCACACTTGATTTTATCGGACACTTGCATGTGCAGGGAAGGCACGGCTGTCTTGGAGAAGTAGTGGTGGCTGGGAACCACATACTGGGGGACAGCCATGGCCATCAGCTGTTTGAAGCTGTCTGTGTCCACCAGCCGGAATGACAGCATTTCAAAGGCCAATAGTTTAGAAATGCTGGCATTCAGGCCAAGGGCTCGAGGGTGACTAGGTGGGAATTTGCGCTTCCTCTCAAAGGTTTGAGAGATGGAGAGCTGAACGCTGCTGTGTGAAATAGTGGAGACGCTAGGTGACGGTGGTGGTGGTGGTGTCGGTGGCACATCCTCTGTTTGCTGCTCGGCAGGTGGCAACATTCCTCTCGAGGCGGAAGCCGAGGCAGCAGCGGTAGAGGGAGCAGGGGGAGCCTGAGCGGGTTCCTTGTTTTTAAGGTGTGTACTCCACTGCAGTTCATGCTTTGCATGTAGATGCCTGATCATGCAGGTGGTGCTCAGGTTAAGAACGTTAATGCCTCGTCTCAGGGTCTGATGGCACAGCGTGCAAACCACTCTGGTCTTGTCCTCAGCACATTGTTTGAAGAAGTGCCATGCCAGGGAACTCCTTGAAGATGCCTTTGGGGTGCTGCGTCCCTGTTGGCGCTGGCCAATAGCAGGCGAACTCTCTGGACGGCGGCTGTTCTGATTTTGCCCCCTGCTCCCTCTTTGGCTTCGCTGTTGTCTCGGTCTCACCACTGCCTCTTCCTCTGAACTATTTAAGTCAGCGGCACGACCTTCAGTCCATGTGGGGTCTAAGACCTCATCATCCTCTGCATCGTTTTCCACCCAGTCTTCCTCCCTGACTTCCTCCTGTTCAGTCTGCACACTGCAATAAGATGCGGCAGTGGGCACCAGTGTTTCGTCATCATCAGAGACTCGGTCACTCTGCTGTGGTGGTATTCCCATGTCCTCATCATCTGGATACATAAGTGGTTGTGCGTCAGTGCATGGAATGTCTTCCACCGCTGGGGAAGGGCTAGGTGGACGCCCCTGGAAAACTGTGGGAGCAGAGTCTTCAAACAGAATAAGAGACTGCTGCATAACTTGAGGCTCAGCCAGTTTCCCTGATATGCATGGGGGTGATGTGACAGACTGATGGGCTTGGTTTTCAGGTGCCACCTGTGCGCTTTCCGCAGAAGACTGGGCGGAAGACAATGTGGTGAACGTGCTGGAAGCACTGTCGGCCACCCAATCGACTAATGCCTGTACCTGCTCAGGCCTTACCATCCTCATAACGGCATTGGGCCCCACTAAATATCGCTGTAAATTCTGCCGGCTAATGAGGGAGTTGGTTCACTACTTTGTGCGCCTGAGGCCGAACGGCCACGTCCTCTGCCAGCAACAGAGGCTCCATGGACACCACCACGACCGCGTCCTCGTCCCTTAATAGAATGTTTCCTCATTGTTGCGATTCAACTCGCACCACAATAAAATAAATATATTATTTTTTAGCCCCAAAATTCCCACACTGGAAGATATAATTCCTTTTTCCGGTATTAATTACAAGAAAACTGCTGCAAATTGGACACCAGAATTTTTAATATGCTAGTTTTGGTACATAGTTCCCACACGGGGAGATATAATTCCTTTTTACAGGAGTGAAAACGTGAGGCCTAGTGTTTCTGGTCTAACAAACACCAGATTGATTAAATTGGCCTTTTTTTCACCAAAATTACAACACTGGACAATAATGCCTTTTGGCGGTATTAATTACAAGAACACTGCTGCTAATTGGACACCAGAATTTTTATAATGCTAGTTTGTGTACATAAATTCCCACACTGGAAGATATAATTCCTTTTTCCGGTATTAATTACAAGAAAACTGCTGCAAATTGGACACCAGAATTTTTAATATGCTAGTTTTGGTACATAGATTCCCTCACAGGGAGATATAATTCCTTTTTACAGGAGTGAAAACGTGAGGCCTAGTGTTTCTGGTCTAACAAACACCAGATTGATTAAATTGGCCTTTTTTTCACCAAAATTACAACACTGGACAATAATGCCTTTTGGCGGTATTAATTACAAGAACACTGCTGCTAATTGGACACCAGAATTTTTATAATGCTAGTTTGTGTACATAAATTCCCACACTGGAAGATATAATTCCTTTTCCGGTATTAATTACAAGAAAACTGCTGCAAATTGGACACCAGAATTTTTAATATGCTAGTTTTGGTACATAGATTCCCTCACAGGAGATATAATTCCTTTTACAGGAGTGAAAACGTGAGGCCTAGTGTTTCTGGTCTAACAAACACCAGATTGATTAAATTGGCCTTTTTTCACCAAAATTACAACACTGGACAATAATGCCTTTTGGCGGTATTAATTACAAGAACACTGCTGCTAATTGGACACCAGAATTTTTATAATGCTAGTTTGTGTACATAAATTCCCACACTGGAAGATATAATTCCTTTTTCCGGTATTAATTACAAGAAAACTGCTGCAAATTGGACACCAGAATTTTTAATATGCTAGTTTTGGTACATAGTTCCCACACGGGGAGATATAATTCCTTTTTACAGGAGTGAAAACGTGAGGCCTAGTGTTTCTGGTCTAACAAACACCAGATTGATTAAATTGGCCTTTTTTTCACCAAAATTACAATACTGGACGATATAATGCCTTTTGGCGGTATTATTTACAAGAAAACTGCTGCAAATTGGACATCTGAATTTTTAAAATGGTAGTTTTGGTACATAGATTCCCACACGGGGAGATATAATTCCTTTTACAGGAGTGAAACGTGAGGCCTAGTGTTTCTGGTCTAACAAACACCAGATTGATTAAATTGGCCTTTTTTCACCAAAATTACAACACTGGACGATATAATGCCTTTTGGCGGTATTAATTACAAGAGGACTGCTGGTATTTCAGAACACCGGAATTTTTAAAATGCTAGTTTTGCTAGATAAATTTCCCACACTGGGAGAAATATTGCCTAAGCCTTTTTACAGTATTAATTACAACAGGAGTGCTTCTTCTGGTCTAACACCAGAATAATTTTATTATTACGGTGAAAGCTTTTTCTAATTTATATTTCTGGCACATAAAAAAAAAAAAAAATTCTGGCTGACAGTATTGGACAAAGTAGTGGCACTGGCTAGCCTAGCTGGAACAGCACATTCATGGGATTTGCTATCCAAGTGGGTTACTTTCAGTTTCACCACTGATATATTAAATATCTTTGCATTTAGTATGGGTGACACAAGCACAGCCAAACCCCTGATGTATTATATCTATGAAAAAATCGACTATTACATGAGATTAACGGACGTTGTGGCAGCTTTTGCTGTAGCACCACAAGTCCCAAAATGGCCGCCGCCTATCAGCCCAGTAACATGTGCCAGAAAACGGTCTGCCCAGCCAGAAAAAAAATAAACTTTGACTGAGCAGCTGAATCGCTGTTGTTCTGATTCACAGGTGTAGATTTTACACTTCTTTGGAGCTTTGGTTTAGACTCTGTGGCAGCAAGTGCTGGCGCACCACAAGTCCCAAAATGGCCACCGCCGGTCAGCCCAGTTACATGTGCCAGTAAAAATCGCTCTGGCCAGTCTCAACAAAATAGTGACTTTCAGTGAACAGCTCAGCTGAGTTGTTCTGATGCACAGGTGTAGAAAGGTAGATCATTCAATCACTTCTTTATCCCTGCCTATCTCGCCCTCACAGAAGCTGCATCCTCTCCCTACACTAGTCAGAGCAGTGTGACGTGCGGCGCTACGTGACTCCAGCTTAAATAGAGGCTGGGTCACATGCTGCACTTGGCCAATCACAGCCATGCCATTAGTAGGCATGGCTGTGATGGGCTCTTAGGGCAAGAAGTAAAACGCTAGCTGATTGGCTGCTATGCAGCCCTTCAGAAAGCGGGAAGAAATCGACGAACACCGGACCCGAACCCGAACTTTTTTGAAAATGTCCGTGTTCGGGTCCGTGTCACGGACACCCCAAAATTCGGTACGGACCCGAACGATTTTCGAACTGTTCGCTCAACACTAGTCAGAACCAAAGCCGAGTTCGGTTTCAAGTATAAAAGTGGTTTTCCACTTGAAAAATTTCGTCAGTTGATCTTTAAACAAAGTGACACATGACTTCGTGAATAACTAACTTCGGCTCATTGGAGCCCATACATTCTAATACTGTACGGACACGAATCTCTGTACAGTATTATTCTGACGTTTTGAAGCGACTTCGGATGAAGCATCCGAAGCTCGCTTCGCTCAACTCTAGTAATTATCATCACTTTACAGCTCCCAGTAAATGCTGGTAATGAGTTCTTATCAGTAGATTGAGCTATAGAGGTGTATTATTATAAGCTTTATAATTATTATGGTTTTCCAATTTTTCCGTCAAAAATGTTGGCTGTCCGTGATTTTAGGATAAGTTGTCCAGAAAAATTCTCCTGCCTAGCGTTGCCAAAGATTACTAGAGCCCATGGCCCAGGTCACATTGATAACGTTTGATGATCAAGACTGATGGATACAGCGGTATACAACTTACCGTGGTTGCTTTATATGTGTATTATACGTACTGTAGCTTTAACTGTTGTGCCAGACCTGTATGTGTCAATTATTTATCACTTTGCATGGCGTCTGTAAATGTATTACATGCATGTTTTCTGAGTGGACAGTCTGTTCCTGATTTGATGTTTGCTTTTAGTTTTGTTTTTGTTTTTTCTCTGAAATGTCTTACTATTTCTGTCCCCTTCCCCAGAACATGCAATTTCACAGAAACCAATAAAAAGAGAAGCTGCAGCTGCCCCCCCCCTCCCTTCTGCTGTTTACAGAAATAAATATGTTCAGAAACCTCATCAGAGTTGTCAGGCAGGGAAAGAGGGACTACAGGCTGCCGGACGATGGGGGCGATAACATAACATTACCCATGTACTACTTGTTTATGTAAAGTAGATTCTAAGGGGGTCATTTACTGTTCTGAAATACTCCTAAACTAGGTGTGTTTCAGCCGCAGATGGCAGCACAACGGTTAGTTGCGCCGCTATCTGCAACTTCGCCCAGCTCACACCAAGTCTAAAATTGTAGGCAGGGCGTAGAAAATGGTCTGAATGTAAGACTGCTTGGAAGCTGTCTTACATTTAACAAAAAGAAAACAATGAAAAAAATCCAGCTCAATGCGTAGACGGTGCAGCGGTACTTTATTTCAGCGTTATTTTTTAAATTATTATTATTATTTTTTATCAAACTGGATGTTTAACTTTTAATCGCTGAAATAAAGCACCGCTGCCCCGTCTACGCATTGAGCTGGATGTTTTTCTTTTTATTGGATTCCTACTTACCCGCATCCAAGTGCGGTTGTTCTGTGCTCAAAGTAGATGAAGAGCAGGTGAGAGCCGTTTTATCTTCTTTGCTGTCTTACATTTAGAATTGGCGCTTCTTTATAACTGCGGCGGCTTTATAACTGCCAGCTTAGGGCTTTATTAAGACCGGCATCTAGAACACCGGTCTTAATAAATGTGCCCCTCACTACGTAAAATTAACCACCTCGCATCCGCCCTTAGGATATAAACGTCCTATGGGTGGATGTTTAACTCTGAATAGACGTTCTGGAATGTCCATTCAGAGATCGCAGCTGCACGCTAATCGTGCAGCTGCAGAGCAGGTTGCCCGCTGTCAGTGACAGCAGGACAACCCAGAGAGAAGGCAGGGACAGTTCCCAGGTGTCCCTGCCTTTTAGATCGCTGTATACACAACACTCACCGAGCGCTGTTTATACGGAGCAGGAAGCGCATCACGCTTCCTGTCCCGGCCCGGTGGTAATGTGACCGCCGGGGCCGGGAAAGTACAGGAGCTGTCAGGTCTTCCACAGACCTTAATCAGCCCTGCACTGAGGCTGTACATAGCTGTACTCTGCTCTACAGCCTCTCTGGGGGGTGTATTTCACCTGTAACTGGGGCTACTATGTCAGCCCCAGTTACAGGAGAAATCAATAGTGTAAAAAAATAAAAAATGAAGTCAAATGTCCCCCAGAGATCTTGTATGACCTTATGGGGACACAAAGTGTAAAAAAAAAAAAAAGTGTTTAATAAAAAAATTTAAAAAAAGGTTTCACATGTAAAAAAAAATTCCCCAATTAAGTAATTTTTTAAAAAAATATAAAAAATAGGAAAAAATAAATAAAATAGACATATTTGGTATTGCCGCGTTCATGACGGCCGGCTCTATAAATATATCATATGATCCACCCTGTCCGATAAACACCATAAAAAATTAAAACTGTCAAAAAAAAGCCATTTGTGTCACCTTACATCACAAAAAGTGCAACACCAAGTGATCAAAAAGGCATATGTCCCACAAAATGATACCAATAAAACAGTCACCTCGTTCTGCAAAAAATGAGCCCCTACATAAGAAAATCGCTTAAAAAATAAAATATAGCTCTCAGAACATGGAGACATAAAAACATAATTTTTTTGTTTCAAAAATGATATTGTATAAAACCTAAATAAATAAAAAGTATACATATTGTGTATCGCCGCGTCCGTAAGAACTATCTCAAAAGCTAGTTTCTGTCACCTTACATCACAAAACGTGTAATAGCAAGCGATTAAAAAGTCATATTATGCACCCCAAAATAGTGCCAATCAAACAGTCATTTCATCCCGCAAAAAATAATACCCTACCTAAGACAATCGCCCAAAAAATAAAAAAAACTCTGACTCTCAGACTATGAGGACACTAAAGCATGATTTTTATTTTGTTTAAAAAATGATATTATTAAATATGTAAAACTTAAAAAAAGTATAAATATTTGTATCGCCGCGTCCGTAAGAACCTGGTGTATAAAAATATCACATTACCTAACCCATTAGGTGAACACCGTAAAAAAAAAAAAAAAGTGTGTAAAAAAAAAAGCCATTTTTTTCACCTTCCTCACAAAAAGTGTAATACCAAATCATCAAAAAGTTATATGCACCCTAAAATAGTACCAATCAAACCGTCATCTCATACAGAAGAAAATGAGCCCCTACATAAGACAGTCGCCTAAAAACAAAAAAAACTATGGCTTTAAGAATGTGGCAACACAAAAAAAAAATGTTTTTTTCAAAAATGCTTAATTATGTAAAACTGAAACAAACAACCAAAAAAAAGTGATCATATTTTGTATTCTTATGTCCGTAATAACCTGCTCTATAAAACACATAATCTAACCTGTCAGATGAACATTGTAAATAACAAAAAATAAAAACCGTGCCAAAACATCTATTTTTTTTTACCTTGCCTCACAAAAAGTGTAATATAGAGCAACCAAAAATCATATGTACCCTAAACTAGTACCAACAAAACTGCCACCTTATCCCATAGTTTCCAAAATAGGTCACTTTTTTGGAGTTTCTACTCTAGGGGTGCATTAGGGAGTCTTCAAATGTGACATGGTGTCAAAAAGCCAGTCCAGGAAAATCTGCATTTCAAAAACCACATGGCGCTTCTTTCCTTCTGCACCCTGCCCTGTGCCCGTACAGCAGTTTGTGACCATATATGGGGTGCTTCTGTAAACTGCAGAATCAGGGCAATAAATATTGAGTTTTGTTTGGCTGTTAACCCTTGCTTTGTTAGTGGAAAAAAATGATTAAAATGGAAAATCTGCCAAAAAAGTGAAATTCTGAAATTTTTATCTCCATTTTCCATTAATTCTTGTGGAACACCTAAAGGGTTAACAATGTTTGGAAAATCAGTTTTTAATACCTTGAGGGGCGTAGTTTCTAAAATGGGGTCATTTTGGGGTGGTTTCTATTATGTAAGCCCCACAAAGTGACTTCAGACCTGAACTGGTCCTTAAAAAGTGGGTTTTGGAAAATTTCTGAAAAATGTCAAGATTT
>JAKVIS010003056.1:0-19272 GCA_033119425.1 Bufotes viridis | reverse complement strand
CTCAAGCTGCCCCTTTTAGCAACACAGAATAGAAAGTGGCCAAGACAGAGCTGGGCCTTTTCTCTGTTTCTTGCTTTTGGGCCGCTGAAAATGCAGATGAGTTCAGCCTAGCTTTCTGCAACTCACTCACCTTCTCTTCATGAGAGCTACCATGCCGCATTTACGCAGTTGGCAGAATGAGAATGCACCAGCCTGTCCAATCAAAGTTCCAGTCAGCACTCAGCTGAACTTAGCACCTCTGTAACTGCCCTTACATGCTGCAGGAACCAAGATGCAGGCTCCAAACTCCAGTATGTTTAATGCAGCTATAGTGAAAAAGTGCTCATAAACTCAGGCTTTGTCCTTCCTGTCTTCTGTGGCAGCACCAAACCCTTGCCATCAGATTCATATTCATTGAAATGGACAGCTGTAGCCATCTGCTCAGAATCAAAAATGGCTGCCTCCAGAAAATCAATATGGCAGCCTCCATAAGAACTCAACAGCCAGAACACTTGAGCGTAAGGTCACAATGGCACCTTCTTCAGCATACATGGATGCATGACATCATTAATGGGACCCTTGCCATTCTTCTCCTGGCAGCAGCCATAAGATGCTCATTCTTCGTCACAGGGATCCATGCACCTCAACAGGAAGAATCAACAGGTATAAGCAATATTTTTGTGTGTATCAAACGTAAGGTGTCAGATTGTTGGGGGAAACATATATGAAATGTATACTTGCTTGTATTATAACTACAACAACTGCTTAAAAACAAAGATGCAGCCCCTGAGCAGAAGCCAACTCCTCACTAATGACTTACTAATCATCTTATGATAATGATGACTTCAGCTAGACTCCAACATCGGCTGATCTGATGTGATACATGTCCATTTTTAGTTTGATAATGTGACAATGAGATAATGCTATGAGATAATGCTAAGCCAAGTCATTAAGTTCCCCTTTATCTTCTATATTAAACTCATGTATCACACACGCACAAACCAGAGCATCGTGTTGATTTCAGATGGTCTGTGTGATACTGGCGCACGCCTAATACCTGAATACCACCCGGAGCAGTATCAACTCAGCCTGACCCTGCATCAGGGACTAGAACATTATGCCTAATAAGCTTGAGGATTGGACCCCGCTGAAGTACCCCAGAGACTGACAAGGAGAGCATGTCAACGGACACCGGACCGCCGCCCGCACAAGAGGTAAAAAATAAATCATCTACCTATTTGTGTTCCTTGGCCTAGTCAATCCACATTTGTACTAGGAGGGGCGCGATCGGCAAAGCTCCGGGGCAACCAGCGAGGCAGCAAGAACCCCATTGATAACAATAAGATTTGATGTACTGTGTTTTATTATTTTATATGTGTGTTGGTCTCTCAGAGAGAGCATAGACTGCAGGGAACAAGCTAAAGGGAGCCCTCTAAGTGCCTACGCCGAGGGTGGTAACCTCTGTGTGTGAAACCCCAAGAAACAGTAGAAGGGGAGGGAGACGGCTTGCCGAGCAACTCAGAGTGCGTTAGTCACGGTCAAGGTGCTTGTTTGTCAGTGTCTGCGCAGTGTCCAAAGAATCAGAGACAGTGTTAGTGAAGGCTCCAGGACGTAGCTTCTTGCAAATGGTGTAACAGAAGAGGCGACCCGAGCGGGCTGCCGCTCACCTGGACAGTACGTGGCCGGACCGGAGAGGTGCTGCAGCCCATGCCAAAGTGATTAAGCAAGTGAGCAGAAGAATTATGGTACAAAGCAAAGAGGTGGAATGACTGTGTCCAGCTACATGGCAGCACACTGCCGACCGAAAGAGAAGGTAGATCGCAAGTACGTAGCCGAGCCGATACAGCCGGTATGTGTGGCTGATTGCAGCAGAGAGTTTGAACAGACAAAAGGAGATGCAATGTTTGATGAAAGTCAGACGCCATTATTATCGGCCTGGTTCAGTGTTAGGCAACAGGTTACCTACCATAATGGTGCCGCTTGAGAGAAAAAGGGGAAGTTGGATTTGTACAGTGTGTGATCAACAGAACCCCGCCTCCCGAGATACATGCTTAGCCTGTGGTGCCCGCGCCCACATGAAAGAGAAAAACACTCTTTCAGCTCCACAACCCGGTCTCCGCCTGTTTTAGCCACAGCAATCACTTGTCCTCAGCCAACACGCAAGGCTGGACGTGTAATTCCCCCAACCTGTCCCTTCTGTCATGCCCCAAGTCTACCATATACCATATAAACTGATGGGCATCTTATATGCCAAATCCAGTCAACCCGTAGTGCCTGCTCACATCATGATGGGTCCTGAGATCTCACACAGATAGAAGATGAGGAAGAGGACCATAAAGAACCTATAGGAAGTGTCAGGAAGAGACGTGTGGAATATGAAGACATAGCAGATAGGACAAACCCCTGCACGTGGGATGCCGCTCAGCTTTACTTGATGTTTCCTACAAAGTTTAAAGACAGGGAAAATAAATGAGTTTTTTCAATATCAACTTGCTCAGTTACGAAGTGACATGTATAACTGTGATAAGGGAAATCTTATGAAGCTAAAAGGAGGTATTGTTAGTATTTCACCCTGCAGGACCTCCTAAGTATGTCTTTTCACTCTGTAAGATCAAATTATAGTGAATCTCATGCTGTAACCTAGATACTCACCCATGCTCAAATTGTCCTGGTGAGACTAAAAACATATGGTGTACATGGTCTGGACCCATAGAGTATTAGAAAATACACTGGTGAATACTAATTTGTGAATGGATCACAGAACAACCAGAGCTCCCAGGAGCAATTTGACACCAGGATTCAAGAACCAGACTATCACCCCAATAATTGTAGCTAATGAAAAGGGGGGCGATTTGAGATTAGCAGAACAATCCACTACCTTGCAGATATGGAGCTGATGAGAGTCATGGATGAATTCGCCCAAAGGTTAAACAATTTATGAAGATATGATTCAGTCCAAAATGGAACACACTTTGAGACTTCACCCGATCATTTAGTATTTGTCTTAGACCAGATTCAACAGTCTGTCACCACGCCTCAGAGGAAATCATTAACCTGAATGCTAGAACAAGTTAAAGGATTTCGAGAAAATACCAAGACCTGCACAGCAGTTATGGCTGCCATGACAGAAGAACGGAAGAAAGGCCCCCCACCCCAGGTTCACTTTGGGTGGCGCAAGCCTGGACACATAAAGAGAACCACGTTCCAAGTGCACTTGTAATAGGTGAACTAGCGCCAGAGGAACACCTTCCTCTTGGCCAGCCACTCCCCACAGAGATAGCAAACCAGTGCTAGCTGGGAGGACACCCATAGCAGTCTCTGCCCTCCAGCTGGCCCCGCCCTCAAATCAACACCGATGTAGGAAGGAACTCTCATTCCTTACAGGTCGGTAGCCTATGAAACAGTGTGAAAACTGCCATCTCCTTCCTGGTCTACAAATATCTATTTGCCTCTGCTCAGTTTTTTTGAAGGTTACACAGCACAACCCTGTTACCAAACCTCTCTTGATTACTCCATCTACTAAGTCCCCGGAAGCCACCTCACAATTGCATTTCACCCACCGGAGCACGTCACAATTTGTTGTAAGCCAGACTTGTCCTTTAATCTTAGGTTCGATTTTCAAATACGGGCCAACATTCACCCAGGGAGTGATGGTACAGTTGCCCGGTACAGACCTGTGCCTGCAGTGGGAAACTTGTCTCCTGGGATGGCATATCAATAGCCCAGCGCCTTCTGAATCACCCGAGCAAGTGGGACACACGGAAGCATTTGCACCTCATCCTGACACCCTATGGGCCAAAGGTCCCCAAGACATAGGCGGTCTCTATGTCCAGCTAAATACAGTTACCTTGAGAATCCTGACATACTACCATACAAAGCTCAACACCCTCTGTCCATTCCAGCACAGAAGGATGCTATCACCCTCCAGATACAGACCTTTCTCGCAAATGGGGCTATCAAAGTGACCACCTCCCCTGTAACACTCTTATACCCAGTTAAGAAACGGAGGGAGAAAGGACAACTCCCTGTGTATCGCATGGTCCAAGACTCAGGAGCAATCAATGAGGCTGCAGCCTTGAAAGAAACCCTATTGTTCCAAATCCTCATACTTTTGCTTGCTAGCATTCCTCCTACGGCTTCTCTCGAGTTTTACGGTCATAGATCCTGGCAAATGCTTTTTCTCTGTCCCACTGCGCGGGGACTCACCAATTTCTCTTTGCATTCACACATGATGGAAAGGCTTGGTATGGACTGCTTTTGCCTCAAGGAGCTCAAGAACAGCCCATCACTGTTTTCCGGTAAAAGCTATGGCATCCATCTTACAAGCCATGGCAAGCAGATCACCCTGAGGTGAAACTTCAAGCAATATGTGATGATTTACCTTCTCTGTGTGCCGACTCATATCCCATCTGCCACATTCAACTACTCATTCCCACTTCTGCAGATGCTGTAAAGCTTCTCAGTCCAAGTTACAGTTGTGTCTTCCAAAAGTTATGTTTCTAGGCCACTGCATCTCACAAGGTAGTAAATGACCCATGGATGCCAGGAAGAAAGGTTCAGACATTCACTCCCAGACACCTCCTCATCAACTGCAAACCTTTTCTGGGACTTATTTCTTATTGTAGAGGCCATGGATTCCTGATGCATCAGTCCTGATGCAGCCACTCTATGACTGCATACCACGTGTAGCCACTGTTCCTTTTCAGATGACATCAGAAGCCATAGAAGCATTTGAAACTCTCAAAGCCATTATAACCCTGCCCCAGCCTATTCTGACCATAAATCCTTTCTCCTTCCGCTTATGTCATGGAGAGCCGTCAGGTCATGCTACAGGAGTTCTCACCCAGAGCCATGGAGGCCGTAATAGACCCTAGGCTACTTTCAAACGTCTTGACCCTGTAGCCAGAGCCACTCCTTCTTGTGTCAGGCCGTCTGCGCGCGGTTCCTTGACGCTACCTCTGACATGTCCTAGGACATCCCTCACCATCATGGCTCCTCATGACATTTCTGGCATCCTAGTAGACATAATCTGAACATCTTGTCATTAGCTATCTCAGACTAGTAATTACACTAACAGATATGTCTCAACATCAAAGATTATCCCCATCCACATAATTCCTTCTCTTTGGTAAAGAGCAGACATCAGTAGTAACTGTAAGTATCAAGGATTATTGATTTACATAAGAAGAAGATCTTTCAGAGAATATGACAGCAACACCTTCTTAATGCAGATAAACTGTGATCATGAGAGACTAATATTACACTGAAGAAAGAAACAGAACATCATCAGAATAACATGTATATTCCTTCAAACCCAAAGATAACTCAGATGTCATGGCAAGACAAAATAAATTGATGCACTAAAAGAATAAATAGCAAAGAAGTGCTAAAAGTAATAAAACAGGGATCATCAAAGGCTGGTATATCAACTTTAGGGTTTCTTGTCAAGAGGCCTGCCTGCATAAGATTCCACGCCATGCATCACACAGACCAGATATAAATGATGAACTGTTGACACAAGAACATAAGTTAGACAACATAATGAGAACCTACTGAATATGCTGTCAGAAATGTTTGACTCAGGTACTCTGCCATGGCAGACTCAGCAGTAAAGCAGATGTCAGCTGAAAGGCCAGAGGCACAAATAAGTCTGATGACTGAGTTGCTAAAGAAGAACATGAGAGCAGCATGAAGCTAGAGAAACGATGTTAAGGCTAGCAAGATCCCAAACAACAGCAATATGATTCACAAAACACAAAGCAAGCCACTGCTCAGAGAAGGCTCATTGAAGAGCCAGCCCTTTTGAAGAAGAATCCGGACTCTGGACACAAGGAAAGAAGCGTGTGCTTGCCCAGAGCACTTATCCCTTAATTGCCTCTAGGCCCATGGACCCACCTTCACCAATCTAAGACAATAATGAAAGAACTCATTGATAAAATATGGGTAGCCCCAGGAATCACCCCAGTTCTGGTAAATATGTCCAATCATGTCTAATTTGTGCCCAATGCAACCCCGTGGGACTGAGCCCACGCCCAAAAGATGTCTCCCAGAGCTTCCTGGCACCCTTCTGAGGATCCAGATTGATCATATCCAGATGCCAATGCCAAGGGTTTCAACACGTTAGTAGTGGCAGACATGTTCTCTGGGCAGAAGCCTACCTCACAGAACCGACAGCAACAACTACCGCTAAGAAATTCGATACAGGAACTGTTCAGGTGGGGTGGCTTGGGTAAATTTTGAGGTCATTGAGAGTGATCAGGGCCCAGCATTCACTGCCAATTTAATCCAAGAAGCCCGGTGATAGGGCTGGCACTGAGAGCTACAATCCCTGCAGATCTCAGTGAAGTAGTGTTGAGAGATCATCAGGAGAAAGCTGCACAAGAAAACACTAGGAGATAGGCCAAATCTGGGTCCAGTGTTTACCTATAGCACTCTTGTGGCAGCACACTCCAAAACCTCCCCACAAGCTGACTCCACATGAGATATTGAGCCAATAGGACCCCGGATAATGTACTAATAACAACTGCAATGGCTGAGAAACGATTAAAATATGTGATAGCTAGAGTGCATGTTATTCAATATCCATGTCAAAACTTTTCTTCCATTCCAGATCCTGACCTCCTTGAGGGAAGCCACACTCTGAAACAGAGAGGGAGGGTGGTCAAGAAACACGTCAGAAGTACCCTGAACCACGTTTCAGGCTCTTACCAAGTGCTGCTGACCACACCAACTCCTAAAGCCTCTATAGACTCACCTGGATTCACGCCTCCACTGTAAAAGGATAAGATGCCTGCCAGATCCAGAGCTAATAAAATGATTTTCTTGTCTACTAGCACCCTTAACACTTACCAGCATATATGTGATCTTCCCCAGAAAGATTATGGATACAATAAGTTTGTCAAACATCATCAGCAAGATTGAATAAGGTGACTCAGACTCACCCCATCACTAAAGGATTGTTGGATAGTACACATAGCCCAATAAATGCCAGAACTATGCTTCATAGCGGTGCCCCTAACCCTTCTAGAGTTAAGGAACTGGCAGATCAGCTATGTTGTGAAATGAGATCTAACAAAATCTTTAGTGCCTGTTTATCTATATCCTATGATTATGCAAATGTATGACAAACTGGTATTGCTACCACTAAATGGATGATCATTTATATAATGAAATGATGAATACATCTAATATTGTCCAGGAACCAGCTCATCATAGTCACTAATCAACACACTCTGGTGCTAGACTATTAATTGGTAAAGAAGAGAAAATGTAAGTTTGTAGGTACTGCATACTGCCACTATATTGATCCGTCAAGGTAATCTACAAGAAAGTGGGTTGGAAAAGATAAGTGAACATGTGATCAATGGTTGGAGGCACACAAAGCAGAAAAATCAAACATGGTGGTCTGACACTTTCTCATTTCTTAATCCCAGCACCCGGTTCCAAAGTGAATTTCAGTGATGGTTAATGGGAATACTAGGGGATATTGCAGATAGTCTCCTAATATTGTTGATAAGTTACATACTAATCCAAACTTGTTGTTTCATGCATCAACCGCATCACCAGTAAGAAGAAGACTGTTGAAGAACCACGTAATGCTCCTCTACGAACACATGGCTACAATCGATGTGGATGTTATCCCAACACCTCCCCCTGTCGCCAACTCCAGCTGATGAATTTCCTCCTCCTCCTCCAGGAACAGAAGACCCAAGAAATGGACTAGGGACAGATGAATCCCAGGGTATTACCAGAAGTCCGTTTAACTGGGAGCCTATCCACAAGGGATGGGTTGTCGCCAACTGTCGGTGAAGAGGATGCGAAAGTTGCATTCACTGTGGACTCGCTAGGGCTTAGGGAAAGTCTACAATCAAGTCTACAAGGGGGACTGCTGTGGGAAACATATATGAAATGTATACTTGCTTGTATTATAACTAACAATTGCTTAAAAACAAAGATGGCCCCTGGAGCAGAAGCCAACTCCCTTACTAATGACTTACTAATCATCTTATGATAATGATGACTTCAGCTAATCTAACATCGGCTGATCTGATGTGATACATGTCCATTTTTAGTTTGATAATGTGACAATGAGATAATGCTATGAGATAATGCTGCCAAGTCATTAAGTTCCCCTTTTATCTTCTATATTAACCCATGTATCACACGTAATAAACCAGAGCATCTAGCATTGACTTCCCTGTGATGGTCTGTGTGTGATTACTCTCGGCGTACGCCTAATACCTGAATACCAATTCGGAGCAGTACATCAACTCAGCCTGACCCTTGCATCAGGACCAGAACAAGATCATGGAAGATTTGTTTGAGGGAACAAGTGGCGCTTCTGTGCAGATTGGAATACTGTCCAGGGTCTATTAGCAAGCCCAGAACACAAAAGCCTTCTTAACTGTTCCTGATGATATGGAAAAATGAACTCTTAGAGTAACTCTCGTTGCCCTCTTTCGCAACACAGGAATAGAAAGTGGCCAAGACAGAGCTAAGCCTTTTCTGTTTCTTGCTTTTTGGCCACTGAAATGCAGATGCAGTTCAGCCTAGCTTCTGCAACTCACCACCTCTCATGAGATACCATACCTTGTATGCATTTTTGGAGTTGGCAGAATGAGAATGCACCAGCCTGTCCAATCAAAGTTCTGTGCTAGCACTAAATGAACTTAGCACCTCTTTAACTGCCCTACATGCTGCAGGAATCCAAAAGCAGGTTCCAACCCAGTATTTTAATGCAGCTATAGTGAAAAGTGCTCATAAACTAGGTTTTGTCCTTGCTGACTTATGTGGTTGCAATCCAATCCCTTGCCAACATTTCTTATTCATTGAAATGACAGATGTGTTTATCTGCAAATCAAAATGGCTGCCTCCAGAAAATCAATATGGCAGCCTCCATAAAAATTTCAATAGACAGAACACTGAGCGTGTCACAATGGTACCCTTCAGCATAAATGGATGATGACATCACAATGGACCCTTGCTGTTTTCCTCCCTGGCAGCAGCCATGATGCTTCATTCTTCAGTCAGGTGTGGATCCATGCACCTCAACAGGTAAGGGCACCAATCAACAGGTAAGGGCACGTTTTTGTGTGTGTCAAACGAAGGTGTCAGATCATGGAAGATTTGTTTGAGGAAACAAGTGGCGCTTGTGTGCAGATTGGAATACTGTCCAGTGTCTATTAGCAAGCCCAGAACACAAAAGCCTTCTGAACTGTTCCTGATGGTATGGAAAAATGAACTCTTAGAGTATCCTCCGTTACCAGCTTTTGCAACACAGGAATAGAAAGTGGCCAAGACAGAGCTAAGCCTTTTCTGTTTCTTGCTTTTTGGCCGCTGAAATGCAGGTGCAGTTCAGCTTAGCTTCTGCAACTCACCACCTCTCATGAGATACCATACATTTTATACATTTTTGGCAGAATGAGAATGCACCAGCCTGTCCAATCAAAGTTCTGTGCTAGCACTAAATGAACTTAGCACCTCTGTAACTGTCCTACATGCTGCAGGAATCCAAAAGCAGGTTCCAACCCAGTATTTTAATGCAGCTATAGTGAAAAGTGCTTATAAACTAGGTTTTGTCCTTGCTGACTTATGTGGTTGCAATCTAATCCCTTGCCAACATTTCTTATTCATTGAAATGACAGCTGTGTTTATCTGCAAATCAAAATGGCTGCCTCCAGAAAATCAATATGGCAGCCTCCATAAAAATTTCAATAGACAGAACACTGAGCATGTCATAATGGTACCCTTCAGCATACATGGAGGATGACATCACAATGGACCCTTGCTGTTTTCCTCCCTGGCATCAGCCATGATGCTTCATTCTTCAGTCAGGTGTGGATCCATGCACCTCAACAGGTAAGGGCACCAATCAACAGATGAGGGCACGTTTTTGTGTGTGTCAAACGAAGGTGTCAGATTATGGAAGATTTGTTTGATGGAACAAGTGGCGCTTCTGTGCAGATTGGAATACTGTCCAGTGTCTATTAGCAAGCCCAGAACACAAAAGCCTTCTTAACTGTTCCTGATGGTATGGAAAAATGAACTCTTAGAGTAACTCTCGTTGCCCTCTTTCGCAACACAGGAATAGAAAGTGGCCAAGACAGAGCTAAGCCTTTTCTGTTTCTTGCTTTTTGGCCGCTGAAATGCAGGTGCAGTTCAGCTTAGCTTCTGCAACTCACCACCTCTCATGAGATACCATACATTTTATGCATTTTTGGCAGAATGAGAATGCACCAGCCTGTCCAATCAAAGTTCTGTGCTAGCACTAAATGAACTTAGCACCTCTGTAACTGCCCTACATGCTGCAGGAATCCAAAAGCAGGTTCCAACCCAGTATTTTAATGCAGCTATAGTGAAAAGTGCTGATAAACTAGGTTTTGTCCCTGCTGACTTATGTGGTTGCAATCCAATCCCTTGCCAACATTTCTTATTCATTGAAATGACAGCTGTGTTTATCTGCAAATCAAAATGGCTGCCTCCAGAAAATCAATATGGCAGCCTCCATAAAAATTTCAATAGACAGAACACTGAGCGTGTCACAATGGTACCCTTCAGCATACATGGATGATGACATCACAATGGACCCTTGCTGTTTTCCTCCTGGCAGCAGCCATGATGCTTCATTCTTCAGTCAGGTGTGGATCCATGCATCTCAACAGGTAAGGGCACCAATCAACAGGTAAGGGCACGTTTTTGTGTGTGTGAAATGAAGGTGTCAGATTATGGAAGATTTGTTTGAGGGAACAAGTGGCGCTTCTGTGCAGATTGGAATACTGTCCAGCGTCTATTAGCAAGCCCAGAACACAAAAGCCTTCTTAACTGTTCCTGATGGTATTGAAAAATGAACTCTTAGAGTAACCCTCATTACCCGCTTTCGCATCACAGGAATAGAAAGTGGCCAAGACAGAGCTAAGCCTTTTCTGTTTCTTGCTTTTTGGCCGCTGAAATGCAGGTGCAGTTCAGCTTAGCTTCTGCAACTCACCACCTCTCATGAGATACCATACATTTTATGTATTTTTGGCAGAATGAGAATGCACCAGCATGTCCAATCAAAGTTCTGTGCCAGCACTAAATGAACTTAGCACCTCTGTAACTGCCCTATATGCTGCAGGAATCCAAAAGCAGGTTCCAACCCAGTATTTTAATGCAGCTATAGTGAAAAGTGCTCATAAACTAGGTTTTGTCCTTGCTGACTTATGTGGTTGCAATCCAATCCCTTGCCAACATTTCTTATTCATTGAAATGACAGCTGTGTTTATCTGCAAATCAAAATGGCTGCCTCAGAAAATCAATATGGCAGCCTCCATAAAAATTTCAATAGACAGAACACTGAGCGTGTCACAATGGTACCCTTCAGCATACATGGATGATGACATCACAATGGACCCTTGCTGTTTTCCTCCCTGGCAGCAGCCATGATGCTTCATTCTTCAGTCAGGTGTGGATCCATGCACCTCAACAGGTAAGGGCACCAATCAACAGGTAAGGGCACGTTTTTGTGTGTGTCAAACGAAGGTGTCAGATTATGGAAGATTTGTTTGAGGGAACAAGTGGCGCTTCTGTGCAGATTGGAATACTGTCCAGCGTCTATTAGCAAGCCCAGAACACAAAAGCCTTCTTAACTGTTCCTGATGGTATGGAAAAATGAACTCTTAGAGTAACCCTCGTTGCCCGCTTTCGCAACACAGGAATAGAAAGTGGCCAAGACAGAGCTAAGCCTTTTCTGTTTCTTGCTTTTTGGCCGCTGAAATGCAGGTGCAGTTCAGCTTAGCTTCTGCAACTCACCACCTCTCATGAGATACCATACATTTTATGCATTTTTGGCAGAATGAGAATGCACCAGCCTGTCAATCAAAGTTCTGTGCTAGCACTAAATGAACTTAGCACCTCTGTAACTGCCCTACATGCTGCAGGAATCCAAAAGCAGGTTCCAACCCAGTATTTTAATGCAGCTATAGTGAAAAGTGCTCATAAACTAGGTTTTGTCCTTGCTGACTTATGTGGTTGCAATCCAATCCCTTGCCAACATTTCTTATTCATTGAAATGACAGCTGTGTTTATCTGCAAATCAAAATGGCTGCCTCCAGAAAATCAATATGGCAGCCTCCATAAAAATTTCAATAGACAGAACACTGAGCGTGTCACAATGGTACCCTTCAGCATACATGGATGATGACATCACAATGGACCCTTGCTGTTTTCCTCCCTGGCAGCAGCCATGATGCTTCATTCTTCAGTCAGGTGTGGATCCATGCACCTCAACAGGTAAGGGCACCAATCAACAGGTAAGGGCACGTTTTTGTGTGTGTCAAGCGAAGGTGTCAGATTATGGAAGATTTGTTTGAGGGGAACAAGTGGCGCTTCTGTGCAGATTGGAATACTGTCCAGGGTCTATTAGCAAGCCCAGAACACAAAAGCCTTCTTAACTGTTCCTGATGGTATGGAAAAATGAACTCTTAGAGTAACTCTCGTTGCCCTCTTTTGCAACACAGGAATAGAAAGTGGCCAAGACAGAGCTAAGCCTTTTCTGTTTCTTGCTTTTTGGCCGCTGAAATGCAGATGCAGTTCAGCTTAGCTTCTGCAACTCACCACCTCTCATGAGATACCATACCTTGTATGCATTTTTGGAGTTGGCAGAATGAGAATGCACCAGCCTGTCCAATCAAAGTTCTGTGCTAGCACTAAATGAACTTAGCACCTCTGTAACTGCCCTACATGCTGCAGGAATCCAAAAGCAGGTTCCAACCCAGTATTTTAATGCAGCTATAGTGAAAAGTGCTCATAAACTAGGTTTTGTCCTTGCTGACTTATGTGGTTGCAATCCAATCCCTTGCCAACATTTCTTATTCATTGAAATGACAGATGTGTTTATCTGCAAATCAAAATGGCTGCCTCCAGAAAATCAATATGGCAGCCTCCATAAAAATTTCAATAGACAGAACACTGAGCGTGTCACAATGGTACCCTTCAGCATACATGGATGATGACATCACAATGGACCCTTGCTGTTTTCCTCCTGGCAGCAGCCATGATGCTTCATTCTTCAGTCAGGTGTGGATCCATGCACCTCAACAGGTAAGGGCACCAATCAACAGGTAAGGGCACGTTTTTGTGTGTGTCAAACGAAGGTGTCAGATTATGGAAGATTTGTTTGAGGGAACAAGTGGCGCTTCTGTGCAGATTGGAATACTGTCCAGTGTCTATTAGCAAGCCCAGAACACAAAAGCCTTCTTAACTGTTCCTGATAGTATGGAAAAATGAACTCTTAGAGTAACCCTCGTTGCCCGCTTTCGCAACACAGGAATAGAAAGTGGCCAAGACAGAGCTAAGCCTTTTCTGTTTCTTGCTTTTGGCCGCTGAAATGCAGGTGCAGTTCAGCTTAGCTTCTGCAACTCACCACCTCTCATGAGATACCATACATTTTATGCATTTTTGGCAGAATGAGAATGCACCAGCCTGTCCAATCAAAGTTCTGTGCTAGCACTAAATGAACTTAGCACCTCTGTAACTGCCCTACATGCTGCAGGAATCCAAAAGCAGGTTCCAACCCAGTATTTTAATGCAGCTATAGTGAAAAGTGCTTATAAACTAGGTTTTGTCCTTGCTGACTTATGTGGTTGCAATCCAATCCCTTGCCAACATTTCTTATTCATTGAAATGACAGCTGTGTTTATCTGCAAATCAAAATGGCTGCCTCCAGAAAATCAATATGGCAGCCTCCATAAAAATTTCAATAGACAGAAATCTGAGCGTGTCACAATGGTACCCTTCAGCATACATGGATGATGACATCACAATGGACACTTGCTGTTTTCCTCCCTGGCAGCAGCCATGATGCTTCATTCTTCAGTCAGGTGTGGATCCATGCACCTCAACAGGTAAGGGCACCAATCAACAGGTAAGGGCACGTTTTTGTGTGTGTCAAACGAAGGTGTCAGATTATGGAAGATTTGTTTGAGGGAACAAGTGGCGCTTCTGTGCAGATTGGAATACTGTCCAGTGTCTATTAGCAAGCCCAGAACACAAAAGCCTTCTTAACTGTTCCTGATGTTATGGAAAAATGAACTCTTAGAGTAACTCTCGTTACCAGCTTTCGCAACACAGGAATAGAAAGTGGCCAAGACAGAGCTAAGCCTTTTCTGTTTCTTGCTTTTTGGCCGCTGAAATGCAGATGCAGTTCAGCTTAGCTTCTGCAACTCACCACCTCTCATGAGATACCATACCTTGTATGCATTTTTGGAGTTGGCAGAATGAGAATGCACCAGCCTGTCCAATCAAAGTTCTGTGCTAGCACTAAATGAACTTAGCACCTCTGTAACTGCCCTACATGCTGCAGGAATCCAAAAGCAGGTTCCAACCCAGTATTTTTAATGCAGCTATAGTGAAAAGTGCTCATAAACTAGGTTTTGTCCTTGCTGACTTATGTGGTTGCAATCCAATCCCTTGCCAACATTTCTTATTCATTGAAATGACAGCTGTGTTTATCTGCAAATCAAAATGGCTGCCTCCAGAAAATCAATATGGCAGCCTCCATAAAAATTTCAATAGACAGAACACTGAGCGTGTCACAATGGTACCCTTCAGCATACATGGATGATGACATCACAATGGACCCTTGCTGTTTTCCTCCCTGGCAGCAGCCATGATGCTTCATTCTTCAGTCAGGTGTGGATCCATGCACCTCAACAGGTAAGGGCACCAATCAACAGGTAAGGGCACGTTTTGTGTGTGTGTCAAACGAAGGTGTCAGATTATGGAAGATTTGTTTGAGGGAACAAGTGGCGCTTCTGTGCAGATTGGAATACTGTCCAGTGTCTATTAGCAAGCCCAGAACACAAAAGCCTTCTTAACTGTTCCTGATGGTATGGAAAAATGAACTCTTAGAGTAACCCTCGTTACCCGCTTTCGCAACACAGGAATAGAAAGTGGCCAAGACAGAGCTAAGCCTTTTCTGTTTCTTGCTTTTTGGCCGCTGAAATGCAGGTGCAGTTCAGCTTAGCTTCTGCAACTCACCACCTCTCATGAGATACCATACATTTTATGCATTTTTGGCAGAATGAGAATGCACCAGCCTGTCCAATCAAAGTTCTGTGCTAGCACTAAATGAACTTAGCACCTCTGTAACTGCCCTACATGCTGCAGGAATCCAAAAGCAGGTTCCAACCCAGTATTTTAATGCAGCTATAGTGAAAAGTGCTTATAAACTAGGTTTTGTCCTTGCTGACTTATGTGGTTGCAATCCAATCCCTTGCCAACATTTCTTATTCATTGAAATGACAGCTGTGTTTATCTGCAAATCAAAATGGCTGCCTCCAGAAAATCAATATGGCAGCCTCCATAAAAATTTCAATAGACAGAACACTGAGCATGTCACAATGGTACCCTTCAGCATACATGGAGGATGACATCACAATGGACCCTTGCTGTTTTCCTCCCTGGCAGCAGCCATGATGCTTCATTCTTCAGTCAGGTGTGGATCCATGCACCTCAACAGGTAAGGGCACCAATCAACAGGTGAGGGCACGTTTTTGTGTGTGTCAAACAAAGGTGTCAGATTATGGAAGATTTGTTTGAGGGAACAAGTGGCGCTTCTGTGCAGATTGGAATACTGTCCAGTGTCTATTAGCAAGCCCAGAACACAAAAGCCTTCTTAACTGTTCCTGATGGTATGGAAAAATGAACTCTTAGAGTAACCCTCGTTACCCGCTTTCGCAACACAGGAATAGAAAGTGGCCAAGACAGAGCTAAGCCTTTTCTGTTTCTTGCTTTTTGGCCGCTGAAATGCAGGTGCAGTTCAGCTTAGCTTCTGCAACTCACCACCTCTCATGAGATACCATACATTTTATGCATTTTTGGCAGAATGAGAATGCACCAGCCTGTCCAATCAAAGTTCTGTGCTAGCACTAAATGAACTTAGCACCTCTGTAACTGCCCTACATGCTGCAGGAATCCAAAAGCAGGTTCCAACCCAGTATTTTAATGCAGCTATAGTGAAAAGTGCTCATAAACTAGGTTTTGTCCTTGCTGACTTATGTGGTTGCAATCCAATCCCTTGCCAACATTTCTTATTCATTGAAATGACAGCTGTGTTTATCTGCAAATCAAAATGGCTGCCTCCAGAAAATCAATATGGCAGCCTCCATAAAAATTTCAATAGACAGAACACTGAGCGTGTCACAATGGTACCCTTCAGCATACATGGATGATGACATCACAATGGACCCTTGCTGTTTTCCTCCCTGGCAGCAGCCATGATGCTTCATTCTTCAGTCAGGTGTGGATCCATGCACCTCAACAGGTAAGGGCACCAATCAACAGGTAAGGGCACGTTTTTGTGTGTGTCAAACGAAGGTGTCAGATTATGGAAGATTTGTTTGAGGGAACAAGTGGGCGCTTCTGTGCAGATTGGAATACTGTCCAGTGTCTATTAGCAAGCCCAGAACACAAAAGCCTTCTTAACTGTTCCTGATGGTATGGAAAAATGAACTCTTAGAGTAACCCTCGTTACCCGCTTTCGCAACACAGGAATAGAAAGTGGCCAAGACAGAGCTAAGCCTTTTCTGTTTCTTGCTTTTTGGCCGCTGAAATGCAGGTGCAGTTCAGCTTAGCTTCTGCAACTCACCACCTCTCATGAGATACCATACATTTTATGCATTTTTGGCAGAATGAGAATGCACCAGCCTGTCCAATCAAAGTTCTGTGCTAGCACTAAATGAACTTAGCACCTCTGTAACTGCCCTACATGCTGCAGGAATCCAAAAGCAGGTTCCAACCCAGTATTTTTAATGCAGCTATAGTGAAAAGTGCTCATAAACTAGGTTTTGTCCTTGCTGACTTATGTGGTTGCAATCCAATCCCTTGCCAACATTTCTTATTCATTGAAATGACAGCTGTGTTTATCTGCAAATCAAAATGGCTGCCTCCAGAAAATCAATATGGCAGCCTCCATAAAAATTTCAATAGACAGAACACTGAGCATGTCACAATGGTACCCTTCAGCATACATGGAGGATGACATCACAATGGACCCTTGCTGTTTTCCTCCCTGGCAGCAGCCATGATGCTTCATTCTTCAGTCAGGTGTGGATCCATGCACCTCAACAGGTAAGGGCACCAATCAACAGGTAAGGGCACGTTTTTGTGTGTGTGAAATGAAGGTGTCAGATTATGGAAGATTTGTTTGAGGAACAAGTGGCGCTTCTGTGCAGATTGGAATACTGTCCAGCGTCTATTAGCAAGCCCAGAACACAAAAGCCTTCTTAACTGTTCCTGATGGTATGGAAAAATGAACTCTTAGAGTAACCCTCGTTACCCGCTTTCGCAACACAGGAATAGAAAGTGGCCAAGACAGAGCTAAGCCTTTTCTGTTTCTTGCTTTTTGGCCGCTGAAATGCAGGTGCAGTTCAGCTTAGCTTCTGCAACTCACCACCTCTCATGAGATACCATACATTTTATGCATTTTTGGCAGAATGAGAATGCACCAGCCTGTCCAATCAAAGTTCTGTGCTAGCACTAAATGAACTTAGCACCTCTGTAACTGCCCTACATGCTGCAGGAATCCAAAAGCAGGTTCCAACCCAGTATTTTAATGCAGCTATAGTGAAAAGTGCTCATAAACTAGGTTTTGTCCTTGCTGACTTATGTGGTTGCAATCCAATCCCTTGCCAACATTTCTTATTCATTGAAATGACAGCTGTGTTTATCTGCAAATCAAAATGGCTGCCTCCAGAAAATCAATATGGCAGCCTCCATAAAAATTTCAATAGACAGAACACTGAGCATGTCACAATGGTACCCTTCAGCATACATGGAGGATGACATCACAATAGAGCCTTGCTGTTTTCCTCCCTGGCAGCAGCCATGATGCTTCATTCTTCAGTCAGGTGTGGATCCATGCACCTCAACAGGTAAGGGCACCAATCAACAGGTAAGGGCACGTTTTGTGTGTGTCAAGCAGAAGGTGTCAGATTATGGAAGATTTGTTTGAGGGAACAAGTGGCGCTTCTGTGCAGATTGGAATACTGTCCAGCGTCTATTAGCAAGCCCAGAACACAAAAGCCTTCTTAACTGTTCCTGATGGTATGGAAAAATGAACTCTTAAAGTAACCCTCGTTACCAGCTTTCGCAACACAGGAATAGAAAGTGGCCAAGACAGAGCTAAGCCTTTTCTGTTTCTTGCTTTTTGGCCGCTGAAATGCAGGTGCAGTTCAGCTTAGCTTCTGCAACTCACCACCTCTCATGAGATACCATACATTTTATGCATTTTTGGCCAGAATGAGAATGCACCAGCCTGTCCAATCAAAGTTCTGTGCTAGCACTAAATGAACTTAGCACCTCTGTAACTGCCCTACATGCTGCAGGAATCCAAAAGCAGGTTCCAACCCAGTATTTTTAATGCAGCTATAGTGAAAAGTGCTCATAAACTAGGTTTTGTCCTTGCTGACTTATGTGGTTGCAATCCAATCCCTTGCCAACATTTCTTATTCATTGAAATGACAGATGTGTTTATCTGCAAATCAAAATGGCTGCCTCCAGAAAATCAATATGGCAGCCTCCATAAAAATTTCAATAGACAGAACACTGAGCGTGTCACAATGGTACCCTTCAGCATACATGGATGATGACATCACAATGGACCCTTGCTGTTTTCCTCCCTGGCAGCAGCCATGATGCTTCATTCTTCAGTCAGGTGTGGATCCATGCACCTCAACAGGTAAGGGCACCAATCAACAGGTAAGGGCACGTTTTTGTGTGTGTCAAGCGAAGGTGTCAGATCATGGAAGATTTGTTTGAGGGAACAAGTGGCGCTTCTGTGCAGATTGGAATACTGTCCAGTGTCTATTAGCAAGCCCAGAACACAAAAGCCTTCTTAACTGTTCCTGATGGTATGGAAAAATGAACTCTTAGAGTAACCCTCGTTACCAGCTTTCGCAACACAGGAATAGAAAGTGGCCAAGACAGAGCTAAGCCTTTTCTGTTTCTTGCTTTTTGGCCGCTGAAATGCAGGTGCAGTTCAGCTTAGCTTCTGCAACTCACCACCTCTCATGAGATACCATACATTTATGCATTTTTGGCAGAATGAGAATGCACCAGCCTGTCCAATCAAAGTTCTGTGCTAGCACTAAATGAACTTAGCACCTCTGTAACTGCCCTACATGCTGCAGGAATCCAAAAGCAGGTTCCAACCCAGTATTTTTAATGCAGCTATAGTGAAAAGTGCTCATAAACTAGGTTTTGTCCTTGCTGACTTATGTGGTTGCAATCCAATCCCTTGCCAACATTTCTTATTCA
>JAKVIS010003055.1:0-19310 GCA_033119425.1 Bufotes viridis | reverse complement strand
GGTGTCTGAGTCAGTGTAGGTGTTTGGTCTAAGGACTGAAGTTTGGGTATGGCCTGGGGTCTGAATCAATTTGGTGGTCTGAGGTCTGAATTTTGGGATCCGTCCTAGGGGCTGAAATAATTTAGGGGTACAATCTGAGGGCTGAATAAACTTAGTGGTGGGTCTGGTCTATGGTATGAATTAATTTAGGTATCTAGTTTAAGGTTTAAATTTAGTGGTCTAGTCTGGAGTCTGATTTAAAGGGGTTGTCTCACTTCAGCAAGTGGCATTTATCATGTAGAGAAAGTTAATACAAGGCACTTACTAATGTATTGTGATTGTCCATATTACCTCATTTATTGGCTGGATTCATTTTCCATCACGTTATACACGGCTCATTTCCAGGGACTATAACCACCCTGCAATCCAGTAGCGGTGGCCGTGCTTGCATAATGTAGGAAAATGCACCGGCCTCTCTGGTGGCTGGTAGCGCGGGCGTGTGCATATCTCGTATCTGCGTTGCAGCGATAGCCATAACCCTTGGATAAGAGCAGTGTATAATGTGATGGAAAAATGAATCCAGCCAGCAAAGGAAGCAATATGGAGAATCACAATACATTAGTAAGTGGCTTGTATTAACTTTCTCTACATGATAAATGCCACTTGCTGAATCGATTGGAGTCTGAATTAATTTTGATGTCTGGTTTGTGGTGTGATACTTCCCATACTACCTTTTTTTTTTTTTTACCTCTGTGGCTGATAGTGTAACTAAACCCAAAAAATCCTTAAAATCACAATTTTATTAGAATCATTTAAAAGAAGAGACCTGGTAGGTCACAGCAGTGGCTATCACGGCCCTGGTCAGTAGGTAAGTACATAATAAAGAAAATTAAAAAAATAAAAATAAAAAAAGCAATGGCTGCAGATAGTGTAGAAAAGAGGGGGGGGGGGGCTCCTCAGTAGGATTATATTCCCTATAAAGACCCTATTTTTACCCTCAGCCCGGAAACAACTCCTAATGGTGGAGCCTCTCCGTCCTCGTACCTATCCTAATTCGCCCTAATAGGCCCTAATCATTGAGGTTTTCCCTTTTACCCTGACGCATTTACCCCAACTCGGGTTCCTCAGGGGGTCCTTATGGGGAGGACAGAGGCGCCAAAAATTCAATACACAGAAGATAAATCCTGTGGTTCCAGGCGATAAGGATATGGCAACTCCACATGTGGAGGTCCCCAATTGTTTGGCCAGGTCTCTGAGGGTGCGTGAAGTTGCAACATCGCCTCTGTGTATAGAATTTTTTTGCCCCTCTATCCTCCCCATACGGACCCCCTGAGGAACCCGAGTTGGGGTAAATGCGTCAGGGTAAAGGGAAAACCTCAATGATTAGGGCCTATTAGGCCACTATTGTGACCCACCAGGTCTCTTCTTTTAAATGATTCTAATAAAATTGGGATTGTAAGGGTCTCTTTCTGATACTTTTTGGGTTGAGTTATTTTCTAGGTATAGGTGACCCATTGATATCTTCCTCCATATTTGTATACGTTCATGAAGCATCGTCTCAGCATGCCCCGATAATGTCAGGCCGTGTGATGACCCGCTCCTTCCTGTCTCTCAGAAAAGGTAGAATCCTGCTATGAGTCAGAAATGCATTGATCTGTAAAATAGGCAGTGACCTCTATTAGAACATATGTATATTATAGAGAGCCCCCCCCTCAGGGTGCCGCTTCTCGTTCTGGGTGCAGTAACCCACGGCCAGTTTCTGATTGTCCCAGGTTGGTGCCACTATTGTGCTTTACTGATAACCACATGTCATGTATCAGCACAAACGATTACATCCCACTGTTTATAGGGTATTTTCGCCATCAGTAATTGTGGGTAAATGGGGGCACCCTGGCATCGGGGAATACGTTGTTGTTTTGGAAGGGATTAGCGGGATTTGTAATTAGAGTCCATTAATACCAGGACTGCAGGTAAATTCAACTGTTAATTAGATTTTTGATTTGCCTGAGGCGTTTATAATCTCTGCGTGCGATGCTCATTTGCCTCAAAGGGAAGCAGCACTTAGCCGGATTAATTTGTAGATCTTTTCACCGCGGTCAGTCAGTGGCCCGCTAATTGTGACCCATTCAGTGCTGACGACCGTATTCCACGATGCAGTGCAGATGATAGGAAACATCACGCTCCTGCCCAGCGTAACCTCCTGTGTAATAAGCAGGTTCCAATGACGGGAGGACGGGACTACACAAGGGTTTGTTGTAGTCTGTAACCATGGAGACACATAGGTCCATACTGGCGCTGTATATACAAAAACTTGCTTTTAGTTTATGTTGGATCCAATTATGTTGTGACATGTCCTGGTGGATTATCATACTTGTGACGTCTGTGATTTGTTTGGATTTCTGACATGTCTCAAGGGACTGTAAGCCTGGACTTTATTTAGAGTCACGCTGCATGACTGGGCATTATGGTACCCGGTGGCCCATGTTACAGAACTAGCAAAATATAAAGGGGTTTCCAGACCCCAAAAATCTAAAAGATGTTGCCCAGACTTTCCCACTGAAGAGCTATTCTCTGGATAGATCATCAGCATCTGGTGGGTGGGGGTCGGATACCCAGGACCCCCGACGGTCAGCTGTTTGAGAAAGCACTGGTGCTTGCAGTAGCGCAGCGGCCTTGTCACGGATTACTAAGATGAGCGCCGTACATTGTATAGGGGCAGTACTTGGTATTGCAGCTCAGCCCCATTCATAGACCATGTGACTGATGACCTTGGCTGAGCTGCGAGAAGGCTGCAGCACTACCGCGATTGCTGATGCCTTCTCAAACAGCTGACCCCCACGGATCAGATACTAATGACCTATTCGGAGGATAGGTCATCAGTAGAAAAGTCTCTGAGAACCCCTTTACGGCTACATGCACACGACAGTTGTTTTTTGCTGTCCGCAAATCGCGGATCCGTCTTCCTTTTTTTTTCACATCCGTTCCGTGTGTCCGCAAATTTTGTAGGTTGTGTTTCCGTGTGTTGTCCGTTTTTTTTTTGCAGATCTGCAAAAAAAAAAAAAAGAAGGCTTGAACCAGTTCTTAAAGTACCTGTACAAGTGCCCTGGTTTCCAAGCAACCATTCGGAAAAAAACGGATGCGGGTGACAAACCGATGGCTTCCGTTGGTCATGCGCATTTTTTGCAGACCCATTGACTTCTATGGGTCCGCAAACCGTTTTTTGCGGACAACTATAGGACATGCCATATTTTTTTTTTGCGGACGTGAAATGCGGACAGCGGGCGCGGACAGGCAACGGAAGAGGCATCCGCATTTTAAACGGATCCATAAAAATGAATGGGAAACCATCGGATCCGCAAAAAAAAAAACTGAACGGAGGCCGCAAAAAACCACTGCCGTGTGCATGTAGGCTAAGGCAGAGGCTGGCAGTGTTATAAAATAACAAGCGAAGCCTTATTCGCCTATCCGATCCCCTCGCTGCTCTTGGTTTTCAGCACTGCAGCAATGATGTCCCTGGGTACACCATGTGCTCACAAACGAAATAGTTGGGTATGTCATCCCTGCAGCATCGTCTCTCTGCAGCCTTTACCTAAGTATATTGGGGTCTCTGGGGAAAAAAAACCTTCAAATTCTATGTTCCTCTATGTGTCATGGCCTTAGTGATACATTTGTAGCCCATGAGCATTAAAGTGAACTGTATCAGCAGGATCAACCCTATTGCATGAGGCATGTAGTTGATCCTACTGGTTAAAGTGATACCTGTCTTGTGAAAATCGGTTGTGGCATTCATGGGAATAAAAGACTTTATAGTCTTTATGCAAAGGAAGGCGTCAGTGCAGTGAGGGGCCGGGCCGAGCCCTCATATTCTCCGCTTTCCTGTGCTAGGCATACCCCTAATCTCTTGGCTGATGGTAAAGGCAAATGCAAATCCTATTAGAGAATTTTAAGCTGGCAAAAGAAAATGAATGATCCAAAAGAACCTGGAGCGTCCAAAACTGACAAGACCGGCAGGGGACTACTTCCATGTCATTTTGATGGTGATAGATGACGGGCAATGGTGCCCTCCCGCCGTGTCCTTTTTCATAAACTCCACATGTATGATGCATGTACGTGTAATATGTAACATGAAGCTTCCCTATTAATGATCTTCTGGGATTGATTTCTCTGATTCATTTTTTCCATGCAGAAAAGACACAAGGCGGACAATACTGTTAATAACAAAAAAACAATTGGTAAGTCACTAGCTTCACTGGACCTATGTATAGAATTCTATGTTGAATATTTAAAAAGCACCTGTCAGCAGGAACAACCCTAGTAAAGCAGCCATATTGCCTGGTAGGGTTGATGCTGCTGATTGAACTGATACCTGTCTTGTGAAAATTGATTGGAGCATTCCTGAAGAAAAAAAGGACTTTTATTCTCTGTGCAAATTAGGTCTTCATTGCACTGAGATGCTGAGGGCCTAAGACCCAGTGCAATGCAGCCCCTATTTGCATAAAGTATAGCATTTCGTTTTTGTCATGAATATTGGAACCGAGACAGGTATGGCAAGACAGGTATCATTTTAATCAGCAGGATTAAAGGGGTTGTCCGAGTTATGAAAAAAAAAATATAGCACTGTAAATCTGATGGGCAGCAATATATAACTGAGCTAAGCAAGTTTTAGGTAAAAAAAAATTCTATTTCCTCATTTTCCTGGTTCTCTTCTGGCCCTTTGTTTACCTGCAATAACAACAATATTGGCCCCTCCCCCTTCTCTGCAAAGGGAGTGAATAAGTGCTGCCCTAAGTTACATGTCTGCCTGCTGGGAGACTCAGCAGCATGTTGTATGTGTAGGACTACAAGTCCCAGCTGTACAATGACACTGCTGATACACACAGGATCTGATCTCTTACCCTGGGTTCAGACCTGAGCGTTCCAAAAACGCGCGTTTTACGCGCGTTTTTGACGCGCGTTTTTTTGCACGTTTTTGCAAATAGGAAACGCTGTTGTGACAGATGGCTGTTCTTGTGATTGACTACTGTGGTGTCAATCACAAAACGCGCGTCAAACGCTCCCAAAAGAAGCTCAAGTACTTGTTTATGGGCTGCTTACAGCGCGCTCAAACGCGCTGTAAAACGCTCAAGTGTGAACCACTCCCATAGGGATGCATTGGTTTTAATCTGTTGAGCGTTTTACAGCGCGTTTGAACGCGCTGTAAAACGCTCAGGTGTGAACCCAGGGTTAGGCTTTGTGCACGAAACATCATCAGAGCAGGGGGGGAGGCTGACATCACAGGTCATGTGGCCCTCAGTGAAATCTGGGAAACCAGCAACTGGAGATAAAGTAAGTCAATTGTAAAGTCCTTTCATTTGCCTAGTTACAGACATACAAAGACCAAAAAAAAAAATAACTCGAACAACCCCTTTAACCTAACCAGGCAGTATACCTGATTTAATAGGGTCGATTCTGCTGAGAGGTGCTTCGGGTTAGTGTGCATGTTTATTCTTTGGGGGTTAATGATACAAACTACTGCCAGACCGCAGAATAAAGCGTCACCCATGTTTTTATCCAGCATACAGAAAACTAGCTCCCCCCATTAGAACTGCTATTAGGGAGCAGTTGGGAGGCCCTCATACACATTACAATTGTTAGTGGATCCCACCAAAATGAACAGGATCTGCTGACATTTATTTAATGTGTATGGGCGACTTAAGAAAGGACAGATTCGTTTACGTTGGTCGTTCTGCTGGATCATTTCCTTGTTCTTGCTCTAAGGGATTACTGGCGCACGGATAGCTTCCCTGTGCTGTCTGATTTTCTCAGAGACCTATTCACTTGAGTGAATGAGTCTTATGGGAAAATGGGAGCGGGATGCTGCACGCTGTCGGTATTCTGCACAATATCACTCATGTGAATTGACCCTTTGACTTTGATGCATCAGTATTCAGTCCGAGTGCTGTCCGATCTACACTTGGACAGCAGCTGGTCGGAATTTCTTTTTGTATGAATGAGAGAAAAACTGGGTCTTTCCATAAGTAGTAATGAAACTGCACTAGCGTAGAAGATCGTTCAGGAGAGGAGAGAGAAGGGCTGGAGAGTGACCTAGTGGACAGCCAGTCTGAAGGATCTCACTCTAAGGCCTCATGCACATGACCGTGTCCATTTTACTGTTTGCAAACTGCAGATCCGTGTGCATTCCGCAATTTTCCCACACCGTCAGTAGAAATGGCTATTCATGTCTGCAAAAAGGGACATGTTCTGTAATTTGCGGAAAGGCCACATGGATGCGGACAGTTTAGGGAAATTTTAGGGAAAATTTGATTCCCTGCAAAGTAGAATTTCCTTGTGCTTCGTAGCAGTGAATCGATTTTCCCTAAATAACGGTAAAAAAATAAAAAAAACGGATACTCACCTCATCGGTTTGAGCACGAAGAGCCGGTCGTCGCCACCTGGATCGAGGATCTTGCACGAAATGATGTCACGACGCCGGCCGGCACAGAGCTTTCGTGCTGGATCTTCAATCAAAATTACGGTTTTCAGCTCTACTCGATGAAATGGATGAGGGTAAGTATGATTTTATTAATTTTTTCAAAATTTTTACACTAATAAGTAGTAATATTGCTATCAGATGCTGTAATCAGCTATGAACGCGGCATCTGAGGGGTACAATAGCTAGGGGCAGCACAACCGCCACTACCTGTCATTGCATTTTTTGTTGACTCATAGCAATGAATGGGTCTGCACGTGATCCGCAAATAATGCAGATCGGACGCGGACCAAAAATATGGTCCTGTCTAAGAGACCGAAACATCATTCTGCAGCTGCTGTGTACTGTGATACATAGAAGCTGCAGAACCCAAACAAAGCAATTTTTTTTATAGAACTCTGTTGTAAAAAGTTTTTAGCCCAAAATAAATCAATAATAATAAAAAGGCTTCAAAGATGTCCCTAGCTTTTGAGGATAAAATTATAATTAGCCTGTTCTTAGATAAGATTCAGGCTGACATTTATCCCTTGTCTTTTCTCCTGCAGTTTTACGAGGCGGCACATGGCAGAACGTGATATGGAGAGAGGTACGAACATCCATTCCATCCTGCTCATGAGACAGACGATAAACCTTTGAGAGGGCTGTCACTTTTATTGAATGTTTCTATGTGTCATGTCTATCTGCATATCTCCTGCTTCAGGGGAAGGGATTCTGACTTATCTTCTTTGCATGAAGCATGCCAGTAATAAATCTAAGTACAGGGCTTTTAGCATGACTGCCATGTAGATAGAAACACATGGTTAGGAGGTAAAGACGTTCTGTGAGATAAACGGTTACGGGTTATGGTTCATTTGCTACATATTAAACAATTTTCTAATTGTCACCAATTAAAAATGTGATCACTGAGCTGAGAAGTCTACTGTGCACTCACTCGTTCTATGTATAATCATATATAGGGTACATACATGGAGAACAATGTATGCGGCTCCCCCATAGAGTGAGCTGTGTGGGAAAACGCATGCAGGACAACACAAGGCGACCATATAGTACCAATCTAGAAAGGGCTTTTTTCATGAAGACAACCCTTGTATAGGGGTTCACCCATGGGCGTAGCTATAGGGGGTGCAGAGGTAGCTGTCGCTACCGGGCCCAGGAGCCTGAGGGGGCCCAAAGACCCTTGTGCCACATAAGAAGACACACAAAGCACTGAGGGAAG
The DNA here is from genome assembly GCA_033119425.1 of Bufotes viridis. Taxonomy (NCBI): domain Eukaryota; kingdom Metazoa; phylum Chordata; class Amphibia; order Anura; family Bufonidae; genus Bufotes; species Bufotes viridis. The sequence continues at coordinate 11,646 of JAKVIS010003055.1, read as the reverse complement.
GGGGCCCAAGCTGAACTCTTGCACCTGGGCCCATGAGCCGTTAGCTACGCTCCTGGGTGCACCACCAATGTGGCCTCAGGTAGGGGCAAGAGAGGGGCAGCCGAAGGGCCATGGGCTGAAGGGAAGGGGTTAGGTAAGACAGGGATGGGCAAACTGCGGCCCTCTAGCTGTTGTAAAACTACAATTCCCACCATGCCCTGTTGTAGGCCGATAGCTGTAAGCAGTCTTTGCATGGTAGGAGTTGTAGTTTTGCAACAGCTGGAGAGCCTCAGCTTGCCCTTCCCTGGGTTTAAAAATTTGCATTGGGAAAGAAGGGGCGCCGTTTCAGTTTTCGCCTCAGGCAGCAGAAAGGCTAGGTGCACCCCTGCCCTTGTCCACATACCTTTTTTAGAACAGATGGCTCCCCCCCCCCTCCCCGAGCAAGAATGGAGGGCTACCCTTTAAATACAGCTCCTACTCAGGAAGAGTCTGTCCATATATTATAGAGGCACCCATTCATGTCCAAATGGCCCAAATTATATTAGATTGTGCGAATTGATCCGGGCGAAATGGAATTCGATCCAAATTTTAGGGAAAATTCGATTCCCCGCAAAGCAGAATTTTCTTGTGCTTCATAGCAGTGAATCGATTTTCCCTGAATCGTGGTAAAAAAATGTAAAAAATCATATCTACCTCATCCGTTTGAGCGCAAAGAGCCGGCCGCCGCCATCTGGACGCCTTTGCAGGCTGTGAGAAATTTCGCGCTAGATCTTCAATCAATATGACAGCATCCGGCTCTTCTCGATCAAATGGATGAGGGTAAGTATGATTTTATAAATTTTTTAAAAAATGTTACACTGTAATATTGCTATCAGATACCACGATCAGCTATGAACGCGGCATCTGAGGGGTACAATGGCTGGGGGCAGCACAACCGCCACACCTTGTCATTGCACCCACTTACAAAGAAATGCGCTTCGTGACAAAGTAATTAGTCATGAAGCTTTTTTTTTTTTTTTGTAAAATTCGTCGAAGCAGCTGATGGAATTTTTTAATACTTCGCTTATCACTGGCCAAGATGTGCCAGATGTAATCACCATGGGGGCTTTCTCATGAAAGGTGTTATGGGACAATCCCTTTAACGTATAGGCCTCTTTCACACGAGCGTGTCCGGATTAGGTCCGGATGCGTTGCGGATGCGTTCAGTGAAAACTGTGCGATTTCGCAGGCAAAGCCATTCAGTTTTGCCTGCGATTGCATTCAGTTGTTCAGTTTTTTCCGCACGGGTGCAATGCGTTTTGAGGCGTTTTTCATGCGCGTGATAAAAAACGGAAGGTTTACAAACAATATCTCTTAGCAACCATCAGTGAAAAACTCATCGCACCCACACTTGCTTGCGGATGCAATGCATTTTTCACACAGTCCCATTCTCTTCTATGGGGCCAAAGCTGCGTGAAAACGCAGAATATAGAACATGCTGCGATTTTCACGCAACGCAGAAGTAATACGTGAAAAAAAAACGCTCATGTACACAGACCTATATTGAAATAAATGGGTCTGGATTCAGTGCGGGTACAATGCGTTCACGTCACGCATTGCACCCGCGCAGAAAACTCGCTCGTGTGAAAGGGGCCTTAGTGTAAAAATAATTTTTGCTGTGACAAAGTAACAATAACTGCGAGCTCAGGAGGATATTGTACAATTTGGTTGCTATTGACTAACACAATAACACATTTGTGCAATGGAGCGGTCACCAATCAATCAGGCGCTACGGCCACCAGCAAGAAACCTTTTTAGAACCCCTTGGCTGGTGAACATCTTTTCAGAAACTAGGATCGTGTTAGTTGCCATGACATTTTCCGACGTCTATAATGTAGTCTATACAGTATAATCTACCAATATTTATGGTCAGAAGTAATTGTTATTCTCACAAATGTCCAGAAAATTCGGTGCTGATTAATATCTTAATATGGATTTATAGGGATTGGCGCTCCATTTTCTGATACAGAGCTCTAAATCCCCTGCATTGACAAAGAGAAACTATAAACTGCCCCCTCCTGTATGCCCGGCCCATCACAGGGAATGTACTTAACCCGCTCCTGGGAGCTCCAGGGAGCGGGGTAAGTATATTCTGTGTGAGGAGCCCAGCATATTGGGGGGGGGGGGCAGTTTATAGTTTTGGATAACCCCTTCAAAGGGCACATGTCATCAGGACCAACCCTATGAAACCAGGCATACTGCTTTGATCCTGCTGATTAAAAAGATATCTTTCTTGTGAAGATTGGTTGTGGCATTTGTGACTTATCCTTTATGCAGCGGAGGGCTTCAGTGCGCTGAGGGAACGTGGCCTGCCCTGGAAAGCTGAGATGCGTTAATTTGCTTAAAGAATAAAAGTCTTTATTTTCTCAGGTACGGCACAATCAATTTTCACAAGACCGGTGTCATTTTAATCACTAGCATTAGCCCTACCAGACTGTGCCTGGTTTGATCCTGGCAACAGGTGCCCTTTAAATGGTATATTTCTGTCTACCTAATACTTCTAATAAGGGCTGGTTATTCCATACCATTTTTACTATTTATTGTATATACTGTAACGTGCAGAAAGCTCCTGAGCTCCCCATCCTAGTGCTCTGTCCATGCAGGGAATTTGGAGCTCGGTATCAGAAAATGATATGAAGGAACTGATCAGCACATTGGTGGTTATTGCTCTGTGTACATTTGCACCCGTCCTATTAACAAGCCTATGTTTTATTATGCTTTGCTTTTGCTTCTTGGAAGGACTAATGGTGTGAGTGATGATTAAGCACACACAATGTGTACTTTCTTTCTCTCCTGTCTGCTGCTTGGCTGCCCCTGAACTGACAGGTGGCAGTGGGAGACATTACGAAGGTGACCAACGGGCAGCATCTTCCAGCCGATATGATCATTTTATCTTCAAGGTCAGATGTTATACGGTTGGGTTTCTCTATTCTCATCTCCACTGAGCTGATCACAAGTATTCATTGTCTACAGAATCTGTGTTTGCATTGTCACTTAAATTCATTCCTATACCTAAAGAATTGGAACAACCATAAAGCCTGCGATTACATATAAGATAGACCTGACTATCAATAAGTCTGATTTGTGATATCGTGATATTCTATACAATGCAGAGGTGTGAAGTTGCACAAGAATTCATTTGGAGTTGGGTACAATTGGCTGTAGACAGAAATGTACAAGCAATAGCCCTCTGCACATGGCTCCTTAGTCAATCTCCTACTTTGCACACTTTTTGTGCCCACCTGACTGAATGCATCACTGAATATATGACTGAGTCTCCCCATTAGAGATAAGCAGCCTTTTTGAAATTTGTTTTGTGTCTGATTAGTCGAATTTTCATTAAAAAATAATAATTTTTGGCTGAATCGGTTCTACACAAATCAAATTGGCCTGAAAATCAGCTTGAAAATTGGTATATGACACTCTGAGGTCTGCTAGGACTCCTTTTTAAAAAATTTCTTTTACAAATTTTTGCTTTTTCTACCCCCCTTTCCCTTTAAGCAATTTAAGTAGCAAAATTGCAAGTGTTTTTTTGCTCTGCAATTTGAAAACAGGAGCACAATTAAATGTTCTTCCCCTTCTACAAACACACTGCACACAGTTATTGACAATTTATATTGGTAAAAATGCAGTTTTTGCAGTAGAATGCTTTTTTCTGTGACTGAACGGTATATTGAAGTAATACAACACATTCACTACTACTGTTATAGTAATGCAGCTTTTGCAGTAAAACATATTCATTAACATGAGGACAGGAATACAGTTTTTATAATAAAACATTTTTACTGTAATTGAACCGTATGTTATAGTAACACAACACGTTCACTAAATAGGGTATAGTAATGCAGCTTTTGCAGTGAAACTCATTTAATAACATGGGTATTGTAATGCAGTTTCTACAGTAAGATGGGTTCACTAACATGGGTTAACAAATTTTGCTGTAACTCAATATTATCGTAATAATAATACAACACATTCTGTAACATAGATATAGTAATGCACTTCTGTGCTCTGAAAATGCCCAATTACAAATGGTAAATTGAGGTCTTTAGGGGAAAAAAGGCATTTGCAGCAGAATGTATGCTATTGGGGTGCTAGTAATAACCCTATGAACTGTAGAAACTTGAGAGTTTTAGTTTTACAAAAAAAGAACAAAACTGGCTGGCTGTCCATATACAGAAAAAAATGAGTTAGTAACAGAATCGAACTTGCCAGCAAGCTATATGCCAGCAATGCCAACACACAACTCAGAGTAACCAGTCCCTCACTCCCTATGCAACGCTTTCCCTGATAAAAACCTAAAATCTACTCAGTTATATCTCCCTGTTGTCTCCCTATAGTGTGTCACTAGTACAGCTTGAATACTAGCTTGTGTCTGCTCTGCAATTGCTTTTCGGTAGACGCAGCCACAACACATCAGATATCAGAACACAGGTTGAGAACAGAATTGTGTGTAATGGCATGTTCAGCAGAAGGGAACGCTAGAATTCTGCCTCTTATTGGCTGATCAGGCTGTATGTCAGTATCTGAGCCGATAAGGTGACCCTCCCCCTAGGCCATGTGATCCTCCATCTTCTTCCTTCCTGTCGTATTCCCAGTTTTCACAGTAAATGGTGTTTGATGCCATTTTTTTTCTGCGATTCGCTGAAAAGCGGATCATCAAAACGTTAGATTAGTTTGGTAGAAGAATTTATGTGAAATTTGTAATGAGTCCAATTAGTTTAGAATCAATTTCTCATCTCTATACTCCATATTACCAGGATACAGTATATAGAAGGTTTGTTGTATGCCATTGTAAAGCACAGTCAATGATAAAGTAATATGCACATCAGGTTCTAATAATATAACAAAAACATGTCATTACCAAATTGTATTAATATATTTTAATTAATTTCAGCCAAATGTTATTGAATTTGTGCTTAAAGATGCTTTCCCATCTCAGACAATGGGGGTATATCACCTCTGGGACCAGCACCTATCTCATAAACGCAGATGGCAAAGTGAAGAAGGGCGCACCGCACATGCGCAGCTGCCCTCCATTCATTTCTATGGGGCTGCCAAAAATAGCCGAGTACTGGCTCGGCTAATTCTATCGGCCCCATAGAAGTAAATGAAAGCGGTGGCTGCGCAAACGCGCTGCGCTCCCATTCATTTCTATTGGGATTCTAAAAATATTTTCTGCAGGCCAATAGGAACGCTTGGTGGTGGCCGGACCCAGCATTGCCGGCCACCACTTTGCTGGCTTCATTTTCGAGGTCCCACCTCTATATGCCCCTTTGTCTGAGATAGGAATAACCCCTTAACGCTGGGTTCACACCTGAGCGTTTTACAGAGCGTTCCTACGCGCTGTAAAACTCTCAACAGGCGATAACCCATGTTTCCCTATGGGCATGGTTCTCACCTGAGCGTTTTACAGCGCAAACGAACGCGCTGTAAAACGCCCTACGCCCAAAGAAGTAAAGGAGCTTTTTTGGGGCGTATTGTCGGCCGTATTGTGATTGACACCAGAGTGGTCAATCACACAAACGCGCGTACGACGCGCGTTCCCTATTTACAAAAACGCGCTGTAATACTCGCGACAAAAACGCACGTAAAACGCGCATATCAAGTACGCTCAAGTGTGAACCCAGGGTAAATGCTTATGTTTCCCACCTAAGTCATATTCACCTGAGGCTGCCATTTGTACTGCTGTATGAAGGTTCCCTGGATTAAATAGATGATGTGCTGTAGTTTATCTTGTAATTTTTTTTCTGTGGTAAAGAAAATATATTTACATTGCTAAAGAGTCCAAATCATTAGTATAACTACCAGGATGGCAGGCATAGCAGCTGCTATGGGGGCCATCCTTACCCAGTGGTAAGATGCAGTTATCGATAACTATAGATTCTGGAAGGAGTGTATGGAGAATGGAATGTGGAAACCAAGGAGAGGGCACTGGGGGAGATTTATCAAACTGGTGTAAAGTAGAACTGGCTTAGTTGCCCATAGCAACCAATCAGATTCCACCTTTAATTTTCCAAAGGAGATGTGAAAAATGAAAGGTGGAATCTGATTATTTCTATAATGTTTACCCCTATAAGGTGAAATCACTTTTTGTTTTATCCCTATACTATGACATCACCGTGTTTATTATCCTGTACTATGACATCACCGTGTTTATTATCCTGTACTGTGACATCACTGTGTTTATTATCCCTGTACTGTGACATCACTGTGTTTATTATCCCTGTACTGTGACATCACTGTGTTTATTACCCCTGTACTGTGACATCACTGTGTTTATTATCCCTGTACTGTGACATCACTGTGTTTATTATCCCTGTACTGTGACATCACTGTGTTTATTATGCCTGCACTGTGACATCACTGTGTTTATTATCCCTGTACTGTGACATCAGTGTGTTTATTATGCCTGCACTGTGACATCACTGTGTTTATTATCCCTGTACTGTGACATCAGTGTTTATTATCCCTGTACTGTGACATCACTGTGTATATTATCCCTGTACTGTGACATCACTGTGTTTATTATCCCTGTACTGTGACATCACTGTGTTTATTATCCCTGTACTATGACATCACTGTGTTTATTATCCCTGTACTGTGACATCACTGTGTATATTATCCCTGTACTGTGACATCACTGTGTTTATTATACCTGTACTGTGACATTACTGTGTTTATTATCCCTGTACTGTGACATCACTGTGTTTATTATACCTGTACTGTGACATCACTGTGTTTATTATCCCTGTACTGTGACATCACTGTGTTTATTATCCCTGTACTGTGACATCACTGTGTTTATTATGCCTGCACTGTGACATCACTGTGTTTATTATCCCTGTACTGTGACATCACTCTGTTTATTATCCCTGTACTGTGACATCACTGTGTTTATTATGCCTGCACTGTGGCATCACTGTGTTTATTATCCCTGTACTGTGACATCACTGTGTTTATTATCCCTGTACTGTGACATCACTGTGTTTATTATCCCTGTACTGTGACATCACTGTGTTTATATCCCTGTACTGTGACATCACTGTGTTTATTATCCTGTACTGTGACATCACTGTGTTTATTATCCCTGTACTGTGACATCACTGTGTTTATATCCCTGTACTGTGACATCACTGTGTTTATTATCCTGTACTGTGACATCACTGTGTTTATCATCTCTGTACTGTGACATCACTGTGTTTATTATCCCTGTACTGTGACATCACTGTGTTTATTATCCCTGTACTGTGACATCACTGTGTTTATTATCCCTGTCCTGTGACATCACTATGTTTATTATCCCTGTACTGTGACATCACTGTGTTTATTATCCCTGTACTGTGACATCACTGTGTTTATTATCCCTGTACTGTGACATCACTGTGTTTATTATCCCTGTCCTGTGACATCACTGTGTTTATTATCCCTGTCCTGTGACATCACATTGTGTGTATTATTTTCCTACTGTGACATCACAATGTGCATTATCTCACAATAGGCTCTAAATTGCTGAAGGGATTATCTCTATACAGTGATGTCACTATAAATATTAACCCTGTGCCTTATAAAAAGACACATAGTACAAATTGGACAAACTTTCATGATTTGAACTCGCTACTAAAGACTATATTTGTGGAGTGGGGGCTTATTCCAAATTTTCTGATGGGGCTCCATGATACTTGTTACACTCCTGGTTAAAATAATGTTATTATGGCTATGTAGAACTGTTTTTATGTATTTCTATATGAGTGTTACAAGCACAGTGCTAAATAAGATCACTTTTCAGTGCAGTAACCCTACCAACAGAAGTACAGATCTTGGCCCCCATGAGTATGACTTAGGAGTCAGGATGCGAATCACTTTCCCACTTGTAGTGTTTAATAATACTAACGTTCAGCTCAGTGGAGAAGTTCTGCGTGTTTGGAGTAATGTGGTGCATTCTGTGTTGCCTGTGTACTGTAATGATCTAATTCAATTAAGGTGCAAGACATTCATTTAGGGTTCTCTCCCCTTTTATGAAATGTATAAAAGAAAAAATAATGCCAAGTAGTGGGAAATAATCATGGCATACAGTTTTAAAATATTACTGTTATATGGTATTGTCATAAAGTGCTCAGTGCTGCAAAAACTATAGCACTATAAAATGCTAAAAATGAAAACAGATATAGTTACATAGTTAATACAGTTGAAAAAAGACACAAGTCCTACTAAGGCATAGGTGGGGACGCGAATCCCCAAATCTGCGACTTTTTTCCCTTTTCCGCCGCCAGGTCTAAAAAGGAGGGGTGGCGTGGTGGTGAAAAGGGCGTGCCCACAGGCCCATCTCATTTATAATTTTGTACGCCTGTTTTAGGAGTAGAAAATTGTCTAAATCTACGCCAGCAAGGGATCTGATCTGTCAGAAGAACAGGGAAAAAAACAGATCCGTTATTTTGGGCGTGAGTAAGGATACCGCAAAACATGGATACCAGCCATACGAGTCCGCATTTTGCAGAATGGAACGTCCGGCCCATAATAGAAGTGTTTTATCTTTGTCCGTAATGCAGACAACAATAGGACATGCTCTATCTTATTTGTGGTTCCACGGAACAGAAGTGTAGAACAGAGTACTGTCTGCATCTTTTGTTACCCCATTGCGGCGAATAGGTCCACATCTGACCCTCAAAAAATGCTGATCAGATGCAAACAAATAATATGTAAACTTACTGTATACTGTCCTAAGTAACAGTTGCCAACACTGCCCAAGCAATAGTGCCATACATATTTATTGCAAAATATTAGCATCATATAGTATACAAGTAACAGTGCAATGTGGCCAAAATGATAACAATGCAGCATAATTCCAACATATACTACCCAAATAGTATTACTGTAATGTGCTGAAATAATACCGTCATGCAGTGCCCTTGACCAAATAACATTCTCATATACTTGTTGTTTTGCCAGCGTCACCAGCACACCAGGGTTCCGATTACACTGCAGGAAGATCTCAACAAGACGGACCATATTATATCACTAGCTTAAAAGGGTTGCCCAGGGATAGAAAAACGTGGCGGCTTTATTTCACAGATGGCCCCACCTTTGTCCTTACATTGTCAGGTCTGGCAGCTCAGCTTAATTGCAGGAAATGGGACAGAGCTTCAACACCGAGCACGTCCTATCTGGAGGATATGTTCTAATCTTGGACAACCCCTTCACACGTAGAATGCTACATGTTAAAATAATTGTAGGTGTCAGCATCCCTAAACGCTTGCATCTCATGACCTCACATGGTGAGAGGATGATTGGTGAGGGATAGCTATGTGACAGTGTGCATTATTATTATTACTGTTAATGTCTAGGAATGTTCTTAGCGAGACAATGCAAATATTGCATCAGATCTGTGTGTCTGTGCCTAGCTCTAGAGGCTGCATGTCTACAATACAAAATGTGTTTCCAATCATGTAACCTTCTTTTTTGCTTTCGCAGTGAGCCCCAAGCCATGTGCTACATTGAGACATCCAATCTCGATGGTGAAACAAACTTAAAAATACGCCAGGTAAAACCTTGTAGCTCCTTACTGACCCAGTGTGGGAGCTGTATGAGGTGAATGTTCCTCTTCTTGCTCAGGATTTCAGTAGAGCAATAATCTGTGGTTTAGAGATGATCTTCCTATAGAACAGAAAATTGCAACCATAGTCAGCCATTTTGAACTTAGGTCTTCAGTCACCCAGGGCAAAAACAAGTATGAGCAGACCTTCATGGATTGGGAAGGCACTCCTACACTAAGCTGAGGATGCCCACATACGCCTTGGTAGATTTGGTAGATGGCTACTCAAACCTATCCACTTAGGGTATGTTCACACAATCAAGATTTGGTAAAGAGTTAGGCACAGATTCCATATCTAAAATCTTAGCAAATCCACTAACTTTGTGCATGCGGTGCAAGTGCATAGCGTACTTTATATTTTATGCTATAGAGAAAAATCCATGCAGGTTTGTGTCCGGACTGTGGGGGGAAAAGTTATGCATGGAAAATCCACGGAGTAGCCCCATTGAACGGCAATGGGAATAATCCTTGTGTGGATCGAGGCAATTGTCGGCCTCAGATTTCTTCTGCGGATCCTCTTGTAAAATACACATCAGATTTAATCCCGACATATTACCCCTAATTTTTTAATAAAAAATTCAATGTTTCAGTAAAACCCATGAGATATGTCTGTAAAAATAATTTTATAGTTGCTGTAGTGATCTCATAGAGAAGCGTTAAAACACTTTTCATTCATTCATCCCTACTTCTAAAATCACAGAAATATATAGCTATATGTCTCTAAACAAGCGTTACTTAAAGGGGTTATCCCATGATTAATGTAAAAAATGAAAATCAGACATCATATAGCACATGACAATCTCTTTCTAACAAAGCTAGAACCTGCCCTGTACCTCACATGGATCCAGAGATCTTCCCATTCATTGCTCTGCTCGATTTATATCAAGCTGGCAGCTCAGGGGAGCGTCTTATCTGCTGCAGCTCAGGGGGCGTGTCCATGCGCTCCCTATCACAGCTCAGGGGGCGTGTCCATGCTCTCTCTATCACAGCTCAGGAGGCAGTTAAAGGATGAAACTGAGCATGTGCGACCATCTCAGTGAGCAGGACAAAGAAATAAGCGAAAGCAAAAACAGCAGGTGGCGCTATTCAACCTCCTTACAGCTATGCCCCTCACAGTGATGCCCCAGGGACATGCAGTGTTTTGTACAGCTGGCAACTGCGGTCTGCCTGTTGAATACCCTTGCAATGGGGAAGGAAATTGGGGACATTACATACCATAGTGCTTTATTAGTGCAATAGTTGGGGCTGTTTGTTCGGGACTATTTTCCATGCAGGGGAGAAAGGTTAAACAAGAGGTTGTTGCTTGAATGTCATATGAGGGAAAGAGAATTGTCCACATAATGTGAGTAAAAAAGAAAAGCCGAAAATTACATTGGAGAGCAGTTTTTTTTTTTTGTGTGTGTGTGGATATAGTTAAAATAATGGTGATAACCCATTTAAGTAAAAACATTTTGGCCACCACTAGAGGGTGCTCAGGTACCTGCATACTGTTTATACATTCGACTCCATGTATCCTGTAAGCTCCTACACTCCCTCTAGTGGTGGCTGCAGAGAGCTAGAATTTTTTCATTTCATGTCTATGCAAGGGATTTAAAGCTCTAAAAAAGCTAAAAACAAAAAACTCATACCCTGTCCCTATACAGGTACAGTAATAAATTGTTCAGCACAGAATAATGGACTTTAGGGTTGTAGATTACCGTTAATAGATTTGCGGTACTATGTTTTTGTTGTTGCTATTACTATACTTATCATTATTTTTTTTATCATTATATCAGTATTGTATGTTGTAATCTATGACCCTAAACACAAAATATTTTCTCCTGTGTTAGTGTAAGATAAGACTATGTGCAGAATCTGAAAATCCCATAAATTTTGCCTTAGGGTAGTCTCACACTTGCGTTGTTTGATTCCGGCAGGCAGCTCCGTATGTATGCAAACGCATGTCAATTTTAGGCATTTTTCAGATTGATCAGGTCTGAAAAATGCATTGCAATACCAGATCCGTTTTCCGGTGTCATCCGGCAAAACAGATCCAG
>JAKVIS010003054.1:0-20636 GCA_033119425.1 Bufotes viridis | reverse complement strand
AAATACTGACAGGTTGACTTTTATGGTGAATTGAATACACTGTATTCCCATGTACCCCTTCCACCACACAAAAGGGTATATTGTTCAATCTTCCTTTTCTTATCATCCTCCTCCATCATATGAACATGCTTATTAGGCTGTCCTCACTCCTAATGTTTTAGAGGGTCACCAGCAGGCTCTCACCCATTATGTTTTAGATGGTCGAATCAGCAGCAGGCCCTCGCCCTAATGTTTTAAAGGGTCACCAGCAGGCCCTTGCTCCTAATGTTTTAGAGGGTCAGCTCAGGAGGACACCCTCACCCCTAATGTTTTAAAGGGTCAGCTTAGTAGCAGACCCTCAACCCTAATGTTTTAGCGGGTCACCAGCAGGCCCTCACCCCTAATGTTTTAGAGGGTCAGCTCAGGAGGAGACCCTCACCCCTAATGATTTAGAGGGTCAACTCAGTAGCAGACCCTCAACCCTAAAGTTTTAGAGGGTCACCAGCAGGCCCTCACCCCTAATGTTTTAGATGGTCAGATCAGCAGCAGGCCCTCGCCCTAATGTTTTAGAGGGTCAGCTCAGAGGAGACCCTCACCCCTAACGTTTTAGAGGGTCACCAGCAGGACCTTGCCACTAATGTTTTAGATGTCAGATCAGCAGCAGGCCCTCGCCCTAATGTTTTAGAGGGTTACCAGCAGGCCCTCACCCCTAATGTTTTAGATGGTCAGATCAGCAGCAGGCCCTCGCCCTAATGTTTTAGAGGGTCAGCTCAGGAGATGACCCTCACCCCTAATGTTTTAGAGGGTCACCAGCAGGACCTTGCCACTAATGTGTTAGATGTCAGATCAGCAGCAGACCCTCACCACTAATGTTTTAGATGGTCAGGTCAGCAGCAGGCCTTAGACCTAATTTTTTAGAGGGTTACCAGCAGGCCCTTGCTCTTAATGTTTTAGAGGGTCAGCTAAGCAGCAGACCCTCACCGCTAATGTTTTAGAGGGTCAGCAGCAGGCCCTCGCCCATAATGTTTTAGATGGTCAGCTCAGCAGCAGGCTCTCACCCCTAATGCTTTAGATGGTCAGCTCAGCCGTGGACCCTCACCCAAAATGTTTTAGAGGGTCAGATCAGCAGCAGACCGTCACCCCTAATGTTTTAGATGCTGAACCTGTGGCCCTCCAGCTGTTGCAAAACTACAACTCCCATCATTCCCTGACAGCCTACAGCTATCATCCTGCAAAAGGGCATCGTGGAAGTTGTAGTTTAACAACAGCTGGAGGGCCGCAGGTTGAGCATGCCTGTTTTAGATGGTCAGATCAGCAACAGGCTCTCGCCGCAAATATGTTTTCGAGCGTCAGCTTAGCAGCAGATCCTTCACCCCTAATGTTCTAGATGGTCAGATCAGCAGCAGGCTATCGCATTAATGTTTTAGAGGGTCACCAGCAGGCCCTTGCTCCTAATGTTTTAGAGGGTCAGCTCAGCAGCAGACCCTCACCCCTAATGTTTCAGATGGTCAGATCTGCAGCAGGCCCTCGCCCCTAATGTTTTCTACAGTCACCAGCAGGCCCTTACTCCTAATATTTTCGAGGGTCAGCTCAGCAGCAGTTTTAAGGGGTCAGTGGCAGGCCCTTGCCCATAATGTTTTAGATGGTCAGATCAGCAGCAGGCACTCACCCCTAATGTTTTAGAGAGTCAGCTCAGGAGCAGACCATCACCCCTAATGTTTTAGAGGGTTAGTTCAGCAGCAGACCCTCACCCCAAATGTTTTAGATGGTCAGCTCAGCAGCAGACCCTCATCCCTAATGTTTTAGATGGTCAGATCAGCAGCAGGAACTCACCCCTAATGTTTTATAGGGTCAGCTCAGCAGCAGACCCTCACCCCTAATGTTTTAGAGGGTCACGAGCAGACCCTTGCTCCTAATGTTTTTAAGGGTCAGCAGCAGGCCATCAATCATAATTTTTCAAAGGTGGGAATGATGCCCACCTTTATGTATAATTAATTGTGTGTTGGAGTGCCGGTTCCTTGTAATTTTTGGCAGTTCTTTCACTTAGTGCATAGGCTTTATGAGTGTAGGGGTCCCACTACCTGAACAATTATGCCTCAATGTGATTGAGGCCCGGCTTTATGTGATATAAAGGTTATATAGGAGATCCTCTTGCTTGTAACTTTTGGCAGCACTTGCACTTTATATACAAGTAAATATACAGGAAAGAATGTTTCCTAACAATTCCTCTAAAATTAATTTTATCTTTGGTTTTGTGCGTATTATTGTCAGTCTATAAAAGTGGCGTACTACTCGGGCAACATCGTTTCATCGAGACCTGGAAGTCCAAGATCCTCCCCATGCTGTTCCCGAACCATTTCAGTGGTGTTTCCATCAATTTCTAAACTTTTCATGTGAACCAGACACCCTCTTCTCTTCAGACCAGGTGGTGCCTGGTTTAATGCTTTGGTTCTCCCATTGGCTTCCATTGTGCTTGGGTGCTCTGTAGAGCACCTGAGAATCCCAGAGTGTTCTGCTCGAGCACCCGAGCACTTTGATGCTCGATCAACACTAGTATGGATGTACAGTGGATAAAAAAACTCTACACACCCCTGTTAAAATATCAGGTTTCTGTGCTGTAAAAAAATGAGACAAAGTTAAATAATTTCAGAACTTTTTTCACCTTTAATGTGACCTTTAAACTGTACCATTCAATTGAAAAACAAATTGAAATCTTTTAGGTGAAGGGAAGAAAACAAAAAAAAATATTAATAATGTGGTTGAATAAGTGTGCACACCCCCTTATAACTGGGATGTAGCTGTGTTCAGAATTAAGGAATCACATTCAAAATCATGTTAAATAGGAGTTAGCATACACATGCCATAATTTACAGTGCCTCTGATTAACCCCAAATAAAGTTCAGCTGCTCTAGTTGGTCTTTCCTGAAATTTTCTTAGTCGCATCCCACAGCAAAAGCCATGGTCCACCGAGAGCTTCCAAAGCATCAGAGGGATCTCATTGTTAAAAGGTATCAGTCAGGAGAAGGGAAAAAAAGAATTTCCAAGGCATTAGATATACCATGGAACACAGTGAAGACAGTCATTATCAAGTGGAGAAAATATGGCACAATAGTGACATTAACAAGAACTGGATGTCCCTCCAAAATTGATGAAAAGACGAGAAAAAAACTGGTCTGGGAGGCAACCAAGGGGCCTACAGCAACATTAAAGGAGCTGCAGGAATATCTGGCAAGTACTGGCTGTGTTGTACATGTGACAACAATCCCTGTATTCTTCATATGTCTGGGCTATGGGGTAGAGTGGCAAGACGAAAGCCTTTTCTTACGAAGAACAACATCCAAGCCAGGCTACATTTTTCAAAAACACATCTGAAGTCTCCCAAAAGCATGTGGGAAAAGGTGTTATAAAACATCAAAACAAAACACTGACTCTTATGTAAAATTGAGCTACACCTTTATTCAGTATAATACAAAATTTCATAAAAATTCTCTATACCAAGATATTTACAGATCAAAAAACGGTGAGGTACATGATAGTGGAAAAACTACTGCGGAAGGTCTAGATGCCTGAGTATCAAAAACGGAGTCAATAAAATATAGATTTAGAGTTAACTTGACCCAGATGTATGTTCATATTGGCCACAAGCATGGTGGGTTCTACCACATATAGTTGGGAGCTTTCACCCATAGAAGCATGATCAAATAAACCGGTTCAAAACATGATTAAACAAGATGTGAATCAATCCCATAGAACCTGGAAATCAGGGATAAAGCCAGTTCAGAACATAATTATAACGGGGCATGAATCAGTCCAAAAAACATGATTGTAGCCAATATTAATAATAAGCTTGCATTATCGACCATACAAAGCACCAAAATAAAGGTG
The DNA here is from genome assembly GCA_033119425.1 of Bufotes viridis. Taxonomy (NCBI): domain Eukaryota; kingdom Metazoa; phylum Chordata; class Amphibia; order Anura; family Bufonidae; genus Bufotes; species Bufotes viridis. The sequence goes on along the minus strand of JAKVIS010003054.1, from coordinate 16,772 downwards.
GCTATAGTGCAATGTAGATGTTATTAATGATCTAAAAAATAAGATCTAATAGAATGGTACATACCCATATCAATGATACACAGGGCCAGAACCCCACAGTACAGAACCTTTGAGTTCTGTACTGTAAGATTCCAGGCCTAATACGCGTGATATGAGTATGCTCTCGATATGTCTATTTTAGATCATTAACCTTTATCCCCATTGTATAGCTACAATTGCTCTGCTGGTCGACCTATATTTATTGTATTGGCTACAATCATATTTTTAATTGATCGCTCTCAGTGTCTTCTGAACTGTGATTAGTCTAGTCATCTTTGCTTGTGCTATTTTTGAATCAGTTCCATGTGGCCCAGCGTGTTGAAATTTCTGCTTTGTATTGCAGAGACAGCTCTCAAATCTGTTTTAAACCAGGCCTGTTTTGATATGCCTAGGCATCCCAGCTCATCTTGGTATGAAAGAAGGGCACATGGTATACTGGCACAGGTGTACTTACATAAGAGTCAGTGTTTTGTTTTGATGTTTTGTAGTTATATGGCTCTTGGTTTGATGTTGTGGGGCATGTAGGTTTACTGGAAAAGGTGTTATAGTCTGATAAAACCAAGGTTGAACTTTTTGGCCATAATTCCAAAATATATGTTTGGCGCAAAAACAACACTGCACATTGCCAAAAGAACACCATACCCACAGTGAAGCATGGTTTTCTTCATGCTTTTTCTTCAGCTGGAACTGGGGCTTTAGTTAAGATAGAGGGAATTATGAACAGTTCCAAATACCAGTCAATATTGGCATAAAACCTTCAGGCTTCTGCTAGAAAGCTGAACATGAAGAGGAACTTTATCTTTCAGCATGACAACGACCTAAAGCATGCATCCAAATCAACAAAGGAATGGCTTCACCAGAAGAAGATTAAAGTTTTGGAATGGCCGAGCCAGAGCCCAGACCTGAATCCGATTGAAAATCTGTGGGGTGATCTGAAGAGGGCTGTGCACAGGAGATGCCCTCGCAATCTGACAGATTTGGAGAGTTTTTGCAAAGAAGAGTGGGCAAATCTTGCCAAGTCCAAAATGTGCCATGCTGATAGACTCATACCCAAAAAGACTGTGTGATGTAATAAAATCAAAAGGTGCTTCAACAAACTATTATTTTAATGGTGTGCACTCTTATGCAACCATATTATTTTATTTTAATATTTTTTCTTCCCTCTACCTAAAAGATTTTAGTTTGTTTTTCAATTGAGTTGTACAGTTTATAGGTCACATTAAAGGTGGAAAAAGTTCTGAAATGATTTATCTTTGTCTCATTTTTTTTACATCACAGAAACCTGACATTTTAACAGGGGTGTGTAGACTTTTTTTTATCCACTGTATGTATAATGAATTGTGCATACATCATGCATGGGACACCACTATTCTCCAATGGCATTAATGCCTCCAGATTTACCAATAAGGTTGGTTCCCATCAAAGCCAAAATTAATAACGATTTAATTGTCTTGCATTCATACACAGCATATATTGTTGAGATATTGAGCAAGTTTTTTTCTTTATTTTTGAGCAGTTTTGTTCCAGTTCCATTGAAATCAATACAAATACGCATGACATGTTTATAAAACAAATAAAAACATGCTTAGCAAACTTGTAGATTAGACAGTATTGGATCTCTGAACCAATTATATATTCTTCTTCATTTAAAATAGTAAGCTTCTAGTTTGCAATGTTCTTGTTTAGATGCTATTTTAGCCAATCAACATTTACCATGACCACATCCGTATAATGTTAAATGCTTACTACCTGCAAAGCACACATCACATATTTATTATTTTGTGTATCTGCTGTGTTGTCTTTATTATTCAGCAGTAATTTTGAAATGGTAACATTTTATATTACAGTGTAGATGCTACAGCTATATCTTATATCACAATAGCTCTTAGCCACATTTAAATAGGTCAAGTCAAGTCCCAATTTCAAATCCTAATACCTTTGGTTACATTGTCTTTTAGGCTAAACTAATTTTATATAGTTTATCTAAGACAACCATAAATAATTACTGGTTTTAATGTTAGTGCTGACATTTTGCAAGCTCGTTTGTGATCTTTAGTCATTTTGTAACAATTGATTGCAAACACACAGTTGTATAATACAAATGTGATTTATTAACATACTTGATGCTGTCACTTGCTGCATTTGATGCTAGTGTTCTTGTGATGCCAATATATTATTTTAAGTGAATATTGAATTATTTGTTGAAGGGATAGCAACTCTTACAGTCGCAATGGTAATGATGTATCCATTATTGCAGAGGTCTTCAAATTTTTGTAAGTTATGAGCCACTTTACATCATGATAAATGGTGTTGGGTTAATTGTTAAAATAAAAAATGTCTATTAAGTACTGTATATAACTGGGTCTATAGAGAGGACACTTACTGGGTATTGAAGTAAAATAGGTGATTACCCCTTATGGAGTACTTTGGACATACTAGAAATTAAAGTCATCAAACTTTGGAAATATCTTTCTGCTCTAGTGATAATTTTCTTTGATGGTGCTAAACAGTATCTGCTGTTGGAATACACTACAGAATTTAAAATAGTTCTAGTTACTTAAAATTGGAATGCATTACACCACCCCCTTCAAGAGCAGCAGCAAGGTGGGATACTATCATTACAAGTGTAAAGTTTTCTTAATAATAGGTGTGCACATAACTGACTTGACCTAGTACTAACATACTCACCAGTATTCTGATTTACTATTCTAGCAAGCTTTTTTGTTCCTTGCCTAAGGGTGACTAGACATATTAGATGATTTAAAAACCTCTTGGTCCTGATCCTCTCTTTGTCCTTCATTTATTTCATATTTATTGCACTTCTTTTTGCGTTATATAATGTTTGTAAATCCTTTACATATGTACAGCATCGTGAAATTTATGGTACTAAAATAAATAAAGTAATAATAAAAATAATGATGAATATTGGCTGAACTTGACAATTTTGCCAGGACCAGTCAACCATTTAATGTTTATGCATGCCAACTCTCTCATGACAGCAAATGTTCAGGGTAAGAAAGGTTGGCATGTTAGATTTCCCCATACACGTGCACACTGGATTTGGCAGATTGTGTGTGTATGTTCTCAGTATCAAGACAGGAGTAAGCTGGTGACAAACACCTCTAGAAGCTTACTCCCCTCTCCCTACTGAGAGCACATGCATGTTTAACCTAGCCAAATATATATGTGTATGGGGAAATGGGAATAATAGCTGCTGGCTAACAGCAAACTAAAGTACATGACCAGGTTTACACGTATGTGAGGAAATTCTGCACTGGTACCCATTTGATAAATCATGCTGGCTACTAGTGTTTAACGAGCATGCCCGGCCGAACCTGTGTTCGACTTTAGCATCACGATGCTCGGCCGAATACCGTGTGTGCTTGAGCACAATGCTCAATTCAGTGTATTTAATTCAAATTTAGCCTCTATTTCTGAAAAGTTTCTGCCAAAATTTATACTCACAACCTTCTACATTAGAGGAAAGGACCTTAACCACTCAGCTATAAAGCTGAATGATAAACTGTGTCAGAAAAACCTCATAGTTGTTTGTGATGTAGTAACTTAAGTATTCCTATACAGCAGAAGTATCATTTTATATTTCACTACAGTTTAACATGTAGCTGTATAGCGTACTGGTTAAGGATCTTGGCTCTAATATATAAGGTTGTTAGTTCAAATCTCAGCAGAAACTTTTCAGAAATAGAGGCTAAATTTAATTTTTTAGCCATAATATATTTTATTATATTAATATATTTTATATATATAATATATAATAAAATTTCTAAACATATTATGGCTAAATACATCAGTAGTAGTTTCCCACATATTATGCATTCATATATATCAGAAGTATGATTATATATATATACACTCACCTAAAGAATTATTAGGAACACCATACTAATACGGTGTTGGACCCCCTTTTGCCTTCAGAACTGCCTTAATTCTACGTTGCATTGATTCCACAAGGTGCTGATAGCATTCTGTAGAAATGGTAGCCCATATTGATAGGATAGCATCTTGCAGTTGATGGAGATTTGAGGGATGCACATCCAGGGCACGAAGCTCCCGTTCCACCACATCCTAAATATGCTCTATTGGGTTGAGATCTGGTGACTGTGGGGGCCATTTCAGTACAGTGAACTCATTGTCATGTTCAAGAAACCAATTAGAAATGATTTGAGCTTTGTGACATGATGCATTATCCTGCTGGAAGTAGCCATCAGAGGATGGGTACATGGTGGTCATGAAGGGATGACATGGTCAGAAACAATGCTCAGGTAGACCGTGGCATTTAAACGATGCCCAATTGGCACTAAGGGGCCTAAAGTGTGCCCAGAAAACATCCCCCACACCATTACACCACCACCACCAGCCTGCACAGTAATAACAAGGCATGATGGATACATGTTCTCATTCTGTTTACGCCAAATTCGGACTCTACCATTTGAATGTCTCAACAGAAATCAAGACTCATCAGACCAGGCAACATTTTTCCAGTCTTCAACAGTCCAATTTTGGTGAGCTCGTGCAAATTGTAGCCTCTTTTTCCTATTTGTAGTGGAGATGAGTGGTACCCAATGGGGTCTTCTGCTGTTGTAGCCCATCCGCCTCAAGGCTGTGCATGTTGTGGCTTCACAAATGCTTTGCTGCATACCTCGGTTGTAACGAGTGGTTATTTCAGTCAACGTTGCTCTTCTATCAGCTTGAAATCAGTCGGGCCATTCTCCTCTGACCTCTAGCATCAAGAAGGCATTTTTGCCCACAGGACTTCCGCATACTGGATGTTTTTCCCTTTTCACACCATTCTTTGTAAACCCTAGAAATGGTTGTGCGTGAAAATCCCAGTAACTGAGCAGATTGTGAAATACTCAGGCCGGCCCGCCTGGCACCAACAACCATGCCAAGCTCAAAATTGCTTAAATCACCTTTCTTTCCCATTCTGACATTCAGTTTGGAGTTCAGGAGATTGTCTTGACCAGGACCACACCCCTAAATGCATTGAAGCAACTGCCATGTGATTGGTTGACTAGATAATTGCATTAATGAGAAATAGAACATGTGTTCCTAATAGTTCTTTAGGTGAGTGTATATATATATATATATATATATATATATATGTATATTTTAGTAATTACACATTTATTTTGTGCCATACATTTTCTACAATTACTAAAGAAATATAAAATATATAAATTTAATTTAGCCTCTAACCTTCTACATTAGAGCCAAGAACCTTAACCACTACGGTCTTTCAGCTACATGTTAACCTGCAGTGAAAAATAAAAGGATACTTCTGCTATATAGGAATACTTAATATATGACAAACTACTATGAGGTTTCTGACACAGTTAATCATTCAGCTTTATAGCTGAGTGGTTAAAGTCCTTGCCTCTATAGTATAAGGCTGTGAGTTCAAATCCTGACAGAAAATTTTCAGAAATAGAGGCTAAATAAGATTTAAATACACTGGGTGTCCCCAAACACTGACTTCATATATGGAGTCAGAGCAGCCTCTTCAGAGGCCTGGTTTAATGCTCAGGATCTCCCATTGACTTCCATTGTGCTTGGGTGCTCTGTAGAGCACCCAAGCATCACAAAGTGTTCAACTCGAGCGCTCAAGCACTTTAGTGCTTGATAAACACTACTGGCTACGTGAACAAGCAATATGGTTCTTACTACAGTGGTACCAGTGATAGAAGTGGTTTGGTAAGCTCTAGAAATGCTTTGAAATTCACATTGCAACTAGTGCCAATACCATTTGCAGCTGCCAATAGCTAGGGATCCATATGCAGAAGGCACCAGAACCACATGTGGCCCCAGTGTCTATGGATTACTGCATTAAGTGGTAAGACTTGTGTTCTCAGAAGTTCAAATCATCTTTATTTAAAAGAATGGTGAATAAAATTCAGCCTGTTTCTTCTGTATCATTTTCTTTGTGCTGATATATCCAGAGAATTTTATAAATGTTAGGTCACAGAGATTTTAATTCATGAAACTAACAATCAAGCATGCAAAATGGATAATTTGGTACTGGATCATTTTAATCCCAAATAATAAATTCAATGGTTGCATTTAAAGTAAAACCTGAAGGAAAAACTTCTGACCCGCTCCACATCAGAAGTCATGAAATAACTCCAAGAGTTGATTCTGTAGGAATACCTCTTAAAGAAAGAGATCAAGTCTATAATATTTCCAAATTACAGATCTCTCTGTTTCCTGTTGCTATTTGATGAAGTTTTTAATAGTCCATCGTTGTCCCGTACAGCTCCGAAGAATCAAATCAACTCCTGCATTGCCTCTATTTTCAACTTCTAGGCAGCGTCCAGTACCTTTATTCATTATTGCTCCATTCTAAAAAAAAAAAATTATATTAAATAAACACTAAACATAGAAATAATTAAAACAAGAGAAATCATACGCCTGTGCAATATCTGAGAGTATACAATGAATAGCCTTTCTAGAACTTGAAAAGAAACTTCTTTCATCTTATGGTGTTCTCAATGTTTAGGCTTGCGTACTTTCATAATGGACTTGGCCATACTAAAATATCATGGCTAAATGGTCAGTTACAAACAAGAGATATTGGTAAAATATTGTTGGATTAATATTTAAAGACGTTTTTGGATTGCATCAACATCCTTTAAAATAATAATTTATAAAGATAGCTGTAGTTTTGTAATTTATTTCTTTTCACTTTATCAAAGGGGTTTTTCATGCTCCTGACATTGATGACCTATCCTCGGGATCGGTGAGGGTCCAACATTCTGTTCCCTCACGATCAGCTGTTCGCTGCAGCCTACAGTGCTGAAACTAGAACTTGAATGAAGAAGGAAGCACCTCTCCTTTCAAACTGTAGTTGTCAAACTGGGTTGCTACAACTCCCATTGAAGTGAATGGAAGCTGAACTGCTGTAATCCAATACGACCACTGTACTTTGAAAGGTGCTGTCCCACAGATAACTGTCATGATTGATAAGGGCAACTATGAATGACTTTGCTGACAAATCATCTAGACATACAAAGTCAACTTAATTTTGATAATTTTTGACAACCACAACCCAGTAGAATTTTCATTAAATTGCTGTTTTCATAATGTTTTTATTGATAACTTTTAACGTATGTGTCTGAACAGCAACACAAGTGATGTATCGATTAAAAATATTCTGAGAAACATTTGTACTGGAGGATTAAAATGTAAAAACTGTACAAGATTTGCCATTTCCTAAATACAATAAATAAGCAATATATTAAGAAATGCTGAAACTCAAATAAGTTCTAAGATGTCTCGGTCATTGACTAATAGTTACCAACTCACCTGTATAAAGCTCCAGCGTTTATGAAGTGTGCTTTTCACCTTATCACAATCCATAAGTTGGGGAAATTTACTTTTTTTATTATCCACTAAACAGCGAGTATCAGGCAAAAGGATTGTGCTCCCTAGAGTACCCAGATGGAGGTAGCCTTCTTTTGTATATCTCCCAAGCTGTGAACATATGAGAAAATTAGCATTATAATTAGCAAATTATAGTATTTGCCCATAAGAATCTGAATACAAGTTATAGGCTAATGTTAATTAGCTACAGTATGTCTAGGATGACTGATTTGTACAATTCTGAAAGTATTTTGTCTTATGATTACTACCATATATAAACCTATAGACTAAAAAGGATTTCCCAACTTAGTAACTCATCATTGATCCATAGCATAAGTGATGTCACTGGGATCCTTGCTGATCATGAGAATGGGAGAATAAAGTTGCTTGACCCCAATCCTGATAATTGGGACTACCAACAATCAGATACCAATCCTGTAGAAAGAGGATATCTTTCAAAGTTGAGACAGTGCCATTAAAATATAGTCCAAGGCATAAAAGTTAGCCAAGTAAGTTAGAAGTTTTTAATAAAAACTTTAGTCTTTGTAAGGTTCCATGTAATACATAGCTAATGTACAGTGCCATTGTATATCAGTATGCTTTCTACTGTAGAATAAGTCTGTATATCATACTTAATGACTACAGCATCTGAGCTTTTAGTCAGAGGGAAGGGGCTCCCTCTGACACCCAATTTCCCCCATTGCAAAATCAGGTTCTGATCAGATGTCATGGTAGCCTGGGGCCTTGTGTGCCTCCTGCAGCACAGAACCCAGAATCTCCTTTTATGTCTTCCCTTAGCCAGCATTTAACAGTGGGGGCTTTGTGCGTCTATTCTTGGTGAATTCTTTATGATTCTTTGGTATTTTATTTTACACTTACTGGACTTTTTCATGCCTCATGGTAATTTGACTGATTCATTTTTTTCTTGTTTTATGTTACCATTTGAAGAACTGAAGGATTTCCTCTGTGTATTGTTTTGGGGTGGGTTTGTGTGTGTGTGGGAGGGGGGTGGTTTGAGGATTTCTAGGCTTAGTCTGGCATTTTTCTGCAGTCTACTGTATTACATGTCTTAATTGTTTTTAGCTGTGTTATTGGTTCCTGTACAGTTTAAGGTTTTTTACATTTTGTTGGTGTGCTCACATAACACACACTTGACTTTTTCTGCATAATAACAATCACTTTAGATATGATTTGAGGGCTAAATAGTTATATGTATGGCATCTTTTTTTCTTTAGAATAAAAGTGGTACTCATGCAACTATTATGTTCTCAGCAGTTAAAGGGGTTGTCTCACTTCAGCAAATAGAATTTATTATGTAGAGAAAGTTAATACAAGCAACTTACTAATATATTGTTATTAATTATCCATAATGCTTCCTTTGCTGGTTGGATTTATATTTCCATCACATTATACACTGCTCGTTTCCATGGTTACAACTAGGGATAAGCGAATTGACTTCAGATGAAATATCTGAAGTCGATTCGTATAAAACTTCGTTTCAATACTGTACTGTCGGGTAATGTTTTTTTTATAGTATAAATTAATTTCTAAAGTTATTATGCACATAAAGCTTAACATAAAAAGTAATTACTTCGGCTCATCGGAGCCAATACATTCTAATATTGTACGGAGCGTTCGCTCCGTACAGTATTGAAATTAAGTTTTATATGAATCGACCCTGCAATCCATCATTGGTGGTCGTGTCTGAACACTATAGGAAAAATCAGTAGCCTATGTATGCTCCCACGGACCCAGGCACCAAATAGGCCAGTGCTTTTTCCTACAATGAGCAAGCATGACCACCACTGATGGATTGCAGAGTGGTCGTAACCATGGAACCAAGCAAATATTAATCCAGCCAGCGAAGAAAGCAATATGGATAATAACAATACATTAGTAAGTGCCTTGTAGTAACTTCCTCTACATAATAACTGCTATTTGCTGAAGTGACACAACCCCTTGTATGTCATTCTGACTTTCAGGCTTTTGCTTCCCTTCTTTCCCTTTCAAATCTGACATTGGTAGGGTGGAGGGGGCACTAATCCCACCAAAATGTTCATTTATGGCCAACCTTTCTCTTCTGTTTATAGTCAGCTTTAGACCGTACTGACACTTTTAAAACTTTCATAGATGTAAGCACATTTTAGTTAGTGCCATAATTTGGAGCATTAATTCCGCATCTCAACAGTGTAGGAAAAATAAACCAATAGTTTCCAAACTGATTTATTCTTCACTGTGAAGTGATCCCCAAGTGAAAGTCTTCATTACAATTTAATTATTTACAAGAGCATATATAAATCAGTTTAATAAAATGTCTTATATTTCATATCTTTGCATGTTTCTAGCTCTTCTCTGGCAGACAAGCATCTCATAATCAAATGTGCCTCGCAACAGTCAAGAACAGTATGATTCATTTTGACCAGTTGATGATCCTTTATGAAAGTAATAAAGCAAATTATTAAATTATTTAATCGTCTTGGTTTACCTTGCCAGAAAAAAACTCAGAAATTAGATATAGCGCGAAATGTTTGTAAGTTAGAGCAGAGGCAACAAAGTTGATATGGCAATTTATTATATACAGTACATCACTTAAAGGCAATGGACCTTATTGTGCATTCATGAGCACCTATCTTAACAAAAGCCTGCAGAAAAAAGAAAGTTGTACTTTTTTTTTGGCATTGAGATTCTGCTCTTTTGCATTCAGCAATCCTAATATCTGATTTGTAACCTCTTCTACATATACAGTAACTCTCAGGGTATTTCTTAGAACTGGTCACATGTTATCTTCTTAGGCGTGTTTCACATCTGTCCTCAAACAGATCCTGCATGCTGTTCCAGGTGCTACTGTGCACTGCCTAGATACTGTCCGGCCCCATTCACTATAATGGGGACCAGCAGAAAGTTTGCCACTACCCAGCTAACATGCCGAGAAGCAGCCGGACAAAACTGCAGCACGCAGCGGTATTTATCCAGCCGCTCCTCAGCATATTTGCCGGGTTGCAGCCAGATCTCAGCCAGTTCCCATTATAGTAAACGGGGCCACAGTACTGCTCAGTATTCACAGATTTGTCAGGCTGTTCCCAGACGGAACAGCCTGCTTGATATGTATAATGCAAATGTGAAAAAACCCTAGGCTGTTAATGCACATAGCTAATGCATTAGGTTGTTAATGCGCACAGCTTCAGCTAGACTCCCCCTCTTCATTATCCTCTTTTTAGGTTGCATAATCACAGGCACACGCTGCTACACATCTATTAGATGATATTCTCCCTGCACTGTGATATGAGTGCTGTAGATGGCAAAATTCCCTTACAATGTGCTGTCAGTTGGCTGTACGCTATTGAAGACGATCATCTCCCTATATAGTAGTGTGAGCTGCTACAGATAATCTCTCTACAGTGTACTGTTAGCTGGTTGTTAGCTGCTGTAAAAGATTGTTCCCTGCACTGTACTGTGAGCTGGCTGTAGATGGTCTTCCCCTGCACTGCTGTGTGAGCTATTTCATGATTGATCATATACCGAATTGATATCAAATGTTCTTTAACAAGAAGAGCAGAGATGACCTGCAGTGTAACCTGTCAAAGAGCTTCCCTGAAGGATTTTGCAAGAAAGAAATAGAGCAGCTTGCAGTTTGGAAATACAGGCAAGCTACAGATGAAAAAAATTATAGATTTTTAGTAGAAACCAGTTATTATAGATATATATTTTCATTTCATAAAATACATACAATTGCCTTTTTTTTTTTTTTTTTGCAAAGGTGCCCACTGCCTGAAAGAAAACCACATCAAAGCATGTCTAGAGTTTGCCAGAAAGTATTAGAGTGACCTAACTAAAATGTGACATAAAGTTGTGTACCAAATTTGAGCTTTTGACTACTATTAGAGAAATGCACATGCAGCTTTATACAAGAACTTTGCAACAATGGAGAAAATGAGTCTAATTTTTATAAAATAATATCTAAAAAGTTTGTAACACTGGTCAGATCAGTGCACAACTTTATTTTATAGACAACCTATATTTTGGTCTGTTTAGTTTTCTGCAGTCCTGAAAGTCTAATATTTGCAAGTGAAATACTGAATTAACCCCTTAAGGACAGGGGGTTTTGGGATTTTTGCATTTTTGTTTTGCGCTCCCTGCCTTTCAAAAGCCATAACATTTTTATATTTCCGCTCACATAGCCATATGATGGCTTATTTTTTGCAGGACAAGTTGTACTTTTTAACGCTACCATTTATTTTTTCATGTGATGTAGTGGGAAACGGGAAAAAAATTCCAAATGGGGTGAAATTGCAAAAAAAGCAATTTCACCACAGTTTTACGGGTTTTAAATTACAACGTTCGATTTGCGATAAAACTGACTGGTTAATTTTATTCTTCAGGTCAGTACGAATCCGGCAATACCTAATATGTATAGTTTTTCTTGCGTTTTGATAGTGAAAAAAAAATTAAAAGTGGGAATTTTTTATTTTATTTTTTGTCGCCATGTTTTGACCCCTATAACTTTTTGTAATTATGCGTACGGAGCAGTGTAGGGGCTCATTTTTGCGGGGCAATCTGAACTTTTAATTGATACCATTATGGGGTGCGTATGATGTTTTGATCACTTTTTATTCATTTTTTTAGGAAATGAAGCGTCCAAAAATGGCGAATTAGCCATTTGGGCGCTTTCTTTCCGTTTTATGTTTACCGTATGGTGAATATTTTTAATATTATTATAGTATGGGCGTTTTCGCACATTGCGACACCATTATGTGTAATTTTTTATTTTTATTTATTTTATTTTCATTTTGGGGAAAGGGGGTGATTTGAATTTTTATATTTTTTATTTAATTTTTATTTTTAAACTTTTTTTTTTTTTTTTACCACTTTCTTATAGTTCCCATAGGGAACTATAAGATGCAATCATCAGATTGCTATTCTCATATATTCAATGCAATAGCATTGGAATATATGAGAAAATCACATATTTCCTATGGAGCCTATTACAGTCATAGGCTCCATAGGAATACTGTGTAGTAACCTAGGTTTCATTCACAGAAACCTAGGGTACTACATGCATGCTCCGGCTCCCCTTGTGGCCATCAGGGAGCCGGGCAAAACCGAAAGTGAAACTTTCGGTTTGCGCTGATCAGATGCCGTGGTCAGGATTGACCACGGCATCTGAGGGGTTAAATGTCCGCGATCGGCATCGCTGCCGGTCACGGACATGAGCTGCGGGTGTCAGCTTGATGAATCAAGCGTTTACCCGCAGCTCATGCGCCCGCTCCGTGCGGGAGCGGGTGCCATCTTTAAAGTGCGGACGAAGGGCGTACATGTACGCCCTTCGTCCTTAAGGGGTTAAAAATGGTAAGTTGCAAACACATTCCAAGCTCAATCAGGTTTATTTAGGTCACTTTTTTAAATTCATTTTCTAAATTACATATTTTCCCACATTCACAAATAGTGGGTTTATTAGTTATTTTCATTGGTCAAAGTGTTTCCTCATTGTGGTGTATTCCTTAAAGAAGAGTCCACATTATGTTTTTGTTGTATCCCACATGTTTTCCGTTTTAGCCAAGGTGCAGAAGAACTGGTGGCATGTAATAACATGACCCCTCCTGGATGCCAAATGGATGCTGGTGACTTATTCTGCTCTCCAGAGTGTGAATATCTGTATGCATCCGTTAGCCATCTTGGCTTGCATTTCTAAGCAATAGCTTAAATAGTTTTGGGTTGCCAAACAGCAGGGAGGAATTTATCATGAGGAGAATATTTGAAGTCAGTTTTGTTTGACTCGTTGTTGGAGAACTTTGTGCCACATTTATCAAATATCACATGTTTGATAAATTTGGCTTGTCCTTCAAACTTGCACTTCTTTCTAGAGAAGCAACTCCACTTTTGCTACTCTACCCTCCTCCTGGGGTGAGATTGCGTCTTTTTGAAAAAGTCGCAATAATAAATCTGGAGTGAAACTCATTAACATAGCTAACCAAACCCACGTTTCCCTTTTCCATCCATATTAAAAAAAACTGGAGTGAGTGGCGTACAAATTCAAAAAGTCGCAAAATGTTGCGCAAGTGAGTGTTGCAACTTTTTGATGCCAGAATTCGGCAATGAAGGAATGATAAATCAGGGCCCAGGTATAAATAATAATGCACTGGGGAGTCTGAAATACTTTAGCATTGTGAAAGCTCAGTAGGCTAGTGTGCACAAATAAAAATGTTTGGAATGATTTTGTAAGGGGGCTGTTCATAGAAAAAATGTTTCAATACCTAATCTATAGCAAGCACCAGACTCTGTGGTGTCATCTGAAAAAGCTACAGAGAAGCAAACCATGTAAGTGTAACAGTGACTAACATTGCTTATTAATTAGTAGGTGTAATTTGTATGGATGCAATGTACTGTATGATAAACATTAGTGTATTTAGTGTTAAATAGTGTAAAGTATTTATTTTTGCTATTTTATTCATTTGTATAGCTTTTGATAACCCCTTTGCTGTACATAGAGAGAGACCTGCTGGCTGGTCACTACATAATCACAAATGCGTAGTTCCTCAGTCAACACTATTTCATATTAATACTAAAAAATAACCATAAACATGGTAGAGATTTATTAAAAACATAAAAAGTTAAAAATAAAAAATAAAAATAAAATAAACAAATTAAAATTGGGTATACTAGCTAACTATATGATTTTGTTTCATTGAGTCTACATTATTTTTTGATAGAGCTAACGAATCTGCTGCAAATGTGTTTGCTAATTAGATTTGCTGACAAAAGTCAGAAATAATATCACTTCAGTGGTTTTATGGATATTTATGCTTGATAAACAAGTCCCAAAGTAATGTAATCAGCAGAAGTTTATTACTCTAGAATAACCAAACTATTACTGCTCAATTGTGTAAAATCTTTATAATCATCTATACGTGACTCTAACTGATGAACTGTGAACCATTAAACAAATAGAAAGAGATCTAACCTGAGGACCCCATCCATGGCAAGGATACATTATAGCCGTGTGATTCTCCTGTGGGCCTTGGTCTAGACAAACATCTTTAGCTTTGTTGTTCCTTAGCTGTGGAAACAAGAACACAAGATATTTTGCTATTTTAAAGAACAGTTTGCAATGTTCAGAAAACTGATCTATTACTCAGTAAGTACTAAAATAGTTATATATCCATGAAATGCTGGTACTTAATTATCCTAAACATATACAGAAGTTGAGGCCTGAAAATTTAAAGGGGTTGTCCCATGAAAAATATTCTACAGTTTTCTAACCAGCACCTGGATCTGAAAACTGTTATAACTGCATGTACAAATATTGTATAGCCACTGAGCTTTTCAATAAATCGTATCTGTGTAGCACCAACTGCTGCTTGTTCTTTTTCTTTGTCCGGTTCACTGAGAGGGGCCGCACATGCTCAGTTTCATCCTTCAACTGCCTCCTGAGCTGTGATAGGGAGAGAGCTCCAGCAGACAAGACACACCCACTTAGCTGCAGCATAAAGATACTCCCTTTCAGCTGCCATCTTGAAATAAATCTAGTCGGTACAGGGCTGGTTCTAGCTTTGTTATAAAGAGGTTGTCATGCACTGTATGATGTCTGATTTAAATTTTTCTACATTAATCATAAAATAAATGATATGCCTATGCATTTTCCCCACAGCACTGACCCTCAAGATGGTCACTATGAACACAAGACCAGATAACATGCAATAATAACCAAAATCTCTAGATAGAATAATCCAAAGGTTTGCCCCATCAAAAATGAAATAGCAAAACACCTGTCATTATATCAGTGTCATACTGTCCAGGTCACATGTGCTTAAATGGCATATCGCTGCTTCGGCCGAGGCTGGAAGTGGTTGGGAAATAGGGTAGCAGCTCTGGAACGATAGGACTGTGGACAAGTGAGTGTTTTTTTGTTTGTTTTTTGCATGGTGCACACTTTTTGACTCCTGGGGTTGTAGGCTCCTAGGCCAGGCAAGCTTTTTAACAGAAGCTACCATTTATGTTATAATTTATGCCAAAAAAATGTCATGAATTATAACTGAGGAGAAGCTAGGATTGGTTGCACATTTCAGTATCTAGTACATGGAGAGCACAAGATGTGACAAATTCATTGAGACATGAACTTTGCCAAATACTGGCATGTGAAACACCAGTCTTTGGTAAACGTTTTCTTCAGACAAGGGGTACCAGTGAAATATTTTAGTCTATACATTTTGATCTATCTATCTATCTATCTATCTATCTATCTATCTATCTATCTATCTATCCATCTATCCATCCATCCTCAAAAAGGATGGGGCAAAAATAAAGACCTGTAGTTAACAGGAATGTTGTGCTGTCATTGGTTGATGTGGACAACTGTGTCAGTTTTCTTTTTAGACAGTTTTCATGAATTTTCCCCCTTTCGGTTAGTTTAAATATGTACACAAAGGGTCAGATTTTTAAGACGGTGACTAGAGATGTCGTGAACATAAAATTTTCCGTTCGCGAACGGTGAACTCAAATTTCCTCAAATATTCGCGAACGGGTGAACTGCCATAGACTTCAATAGGCAGGCGAATTTTAAAACCCACAGGGACTCTTTCTAGCCACAGTAGTGATGGAAAAGTTGTTTCAAGGGGACTAACACCTGGACTGTGGCATGCTGGAGGGGGATGCATGGCAAAACTCCCATGGAAAATTACATAGTTGACGCAGAGTTGGATTTTAATCATCAGTTTAATTCCTGTTACGTCCCCTATCAGGACGTGTATTGAATGGATTTTAGACAACCGCAAACAGTTGTCAAAAGTTGACAAACTCCTTGCAGAAATATGATTTATCTGTGTGCGTCCTTCTGGTTACTTCCAATTTGGGGCACTGCGAGTGTGCCGTGCAATGTACTCTGCCACACGGTATGAGTGTTGGGCACTAGCAGAGGGCACACTACCGTCTGTGGGCCTGACACACACAAACTGGCAGGCAGGGAACTGAAATTAGATTAAAGTGTACAGATAAAGTGCCTTATTTTAGTTAAAGTCCTGTGCCACACGGTATGATTGATGGGCAGCACTGGCAGAGGGCACACTACAGTCTGTGGGCCTGACACACACACACTGGCCGGCAGGCAACTGAAATTAGATTAAAGTGTACAGATAAAGTGCCTTATTTTAGGCAAAGTCCTGTGCCACACGGTATGATTGATGGGCAGCACTGGCAGAGGGCACACTACCGTCTGTGGGACTGACACACACACACTGGCAGGCAGGCAACTGAAATTAGATTGAAGTGTACAGATAAAGTGCCTTATTTTAGTTAAAGTCCTGTGCCACACGGTATCATTGATGGGCAGCACTGGCAGAGGGCACACTACCGTCTGTGGGACT
>JAKVIS010003053.1:0-19114 GCA_033119425.1 Bufotes viridis | reverse complement strand
TACACACAATATATCAAGGCCGTCATTCAGGAGGGGGGTGTGCAGAATACAGGGGAATTACAAATGCAGAGCTCTTAGAACTGTGGCCAGCCCCTTGGTGCTTAAACCTGCTAATTTGCATATAAATAAAATATATATCTCTGAAGCTGTTCAACATACAGACAAAAGAAAGGCATCGTTGTAATCAGCATGATCAACCCTACCAGGCAGTATGCCTGGTTTAATAGGGCTGATTATGTTGACAGATGCTCTTTAAAGGGAACCTGTCACCTCAAAAACACATATTAAACCACCAGCATTACCTTACAGTAGCCCACATTGTGTTCCTAATCTCGTGTTTCATTCCTCCATCTGTGGCTGCATACTTTATAAAAACGCAGTTTGAGGCTGGGAACACACCTAGGCGTTTCTGAATCGCGCGTATGACGCGCGTTTTACTCGCGTTTCTTGATGCGCGTTTTTGTAACTAAGAAACGCGCGTCATACGCGCGATTCAGTGATTCTCCCCTATGGCATCATTGTCCATAGGCTCGTTAAAACGCCCCAAAGAAGCTCATGTACTTGTTTGGGCGTGGGCGCGCACAGCGCGTTCAAACGGGCTGTAAAACGCCCAAATGTGAACCATGCCCATAGGGAAGCATGGCTTTTCACATGTTGTGCGTTTTACAGCGCGTTTGAACGCGCTGTAAAAGCGCTTAGGTGTGTACCTAGGGTGAATGTTCATCAGCGCTATCTTCTTAGCCAGCTTCCTCTCTTCAATTTGATTGACATAATGCCGTGAGACCAGGATCGCTCTATTCTCGTGCATGCTCAGAGTGCTCCCTCTTATAGCAGGATCCTGGCTCTGGCTCCTGCACTCACCCTCTATTCCACAAAACTATATATCTATATATCTGCTCAGCTTCTCCTGCTCTATAATGTGGTGGTTTCAGATTGCATTGCATTTTCTGGTCCGAGGTCCTGTTTAATTAAACCAGCATATAGGAGATCAGTTCACCAATACACCGGATAGTGATTAGTACACCACATTACCTGTGAGTGAAAATGTGATATTAACCTCTTCATGACGCAGGACAAGAATACTTCTCTAAGGCCTGCATGCCAGGCCGGCATGGCCGTGGTATCCCGGCCTGAAATCCAGCTGACAGAAAGAAGCGCACGGCATCATTGGCTGCTATGACGCTGTGCGCTTCATGCTGCTGCTGGACCACAGTACTCGCTACGTGGGATATATTACTGTAGTCCAGCGGTGGCATGAAGCGCACGGCATCATAGCAACCAATGACGCCGTGCGCTCCTGCTGTCAGCTGGATTCCAGGGCGGGATACCACGGTCCGCGCACGGCCGTGTGCATGAGGCCTAAACAGAAGGTCCTTCGTGCATTAGGACGAGCATTCTTGTCCTGCAGTTAACCTCTTCCAGACATGCACCATCTTGATCAGCTGCAGGGTCGCGGCTGTTACTAAAAATACTATGTACCCTGTGGGGAGTCGCTCTGGTAGACAGCGGTGCGGGTGCAGTTTAGAGGCAAAACAAGGAGTCCAGATTGTGCAACAAACAGTGTTTTATTCACACTTGCACACCATAAATGAAAAAAACAGTCTCTTTGGTGACAGTTCACACACAACGGAAATAACGTGGCAAAACAAAAACAGGCCAACACAGGTTCAGTCACCTGGGAGGTGTAGGTGCAGGATCGCACCACGCTGTCGGCCCAGCCGCAGAAGAATCCAGCTTCAGGTAGCCAGGAACAAAACACCTCCTTGCTGAGTTCTTTCCTCCAGGACAGAGAACTCCTCAGCCCTGTTAGCAGCTCCAGGATAATCACCACCTCCAGCTGCTGAGCTGGCTGAGCTTTTAAACCCAGCCCAAAACCATGACTGGGTCGTGGGGAGCAGCCACCCACCCTACACTTTAGCTGCTCCCGGTAAGAGCTGGCCCGGATCGGCTTTGCAGCCATGCTATTTAAACTCTGTCAGTAGCACTAGCTGCTGCTGACATCAACAAAAACGGGCTCTTACCTCACCGAGGCTATGAACCTCGGTGACACATACCTGCCATCCACGACGGCACCCTGCACCTTACCACACACCCCCCCCCTTTGTTCAACCCTGAGGGGGTGGACATATGTGAGGCAGTGGACGCGGGAAAGGGCATCTGCATTTCCCTGCAAGCGACCTGCCCTATGTTCCACGGAGAACTTGAAATTTTGAAGGGACAGGAACCACCTGGTGACCCGAGCATTCCTCTCCTTGGCCTGACTCATCCATTTGAGGGGGGAATGGTCGGTCACCAGACGGAACCTCCTCCCTAACACTTGATAGCCAGGCACTCCCTCTCCACTATACTATATCTGGACTCGGCGGGACTGAGCTTACGGCTCAGGAAGACAACGGGATGTTCGTCCCCGTTGACCTCCTGCGACAGTACTGCACCGAGGCCTACCTGGGGACCCACACAGGGCCGACTTCAACGCGGCGAAAGCCTCCTCCGCCTTCTCACTCCAGCTAACCCTCCCAGACTTTCGCCCTTCAACAGGTCTGTCAATGGCGCTGCTATTGTGGCAAAGTGGGGCACAAACCTCATGTAGTATCCTACAATCCCCAGGAACGACTTTTACCTGCCTGGTGGTGACCGGTCGGGCCAGTTACGAATGGCCTCTACCTTAGTTACCTGAGGTTTGATGACTCCCCGCCCGATTACATATCCCAGATATTTGGTCTCTTCCAACCCAATCGCACACTTTTTGGATTGGCGGTTAGTCCAGCTTTCCTCAGGGCATCCACTACCGCCTGCACCTTGGGTAAATGGCTTTCCCAGTCGGTGCTGTGGATGACTACATCATCTAAGTAGGCCGAGGCGTACCGACGATGTGGTCGCAGCACTATGTCCATTAACCTCTGGAAAGTGGCGGGGGCGCCATGCAGGCCAAAGGGTAACACCTTGTAGTGATACAGGCCCTGCGGGGTAACAAACGCGGTTTTTCCTTAGCCGCCTCCGTTAAGGGTACCTGCCAGTACCCTTTAGTGAGGTCCAGCACAGAAAATAACGGGCTTGTCCTAAATTTTCAACAAGCTCGTCTACTCGGGGCATGGGATACGCGCCAAACTTGGATACTTCATTTAACTTGCGAAAGTCGTAGCAGAACCGCAACGTCCCATCCGGCTTGGGTATTAGGACTATGGGACTGGCCCACTCACTTTTCGACTCCTCAATGACATCGAGCTTCAACATTAACTGCACTTCCTCCGCGATGGCCCGCCGCCGAGCCTCGGGTACCCGGTATGGTTTTAACCGACCTTGGCCTGAGGCTCAGTGACGATGTCATGTCGGATGAGAGACGTGCGGCCAGGGAGGTCCGAGAACACATCCGTGTTCCGACTGAGGAACTCCCTGACTTCCTGAACTTGTTTGGAAGACAGGCTGTCTGCAATTTTACCGTGGTTACGGCTTCACAGGCCTCGAACTGTGGGGCTGGACCCTTTTCACTCTAGAAGCCCTGGCCGGGGCTGTGGTCGCCGGCCGCGTCCCTATCTTTCCACGGCTTAAGTAAATTCACGTGGTACACCTGCTCGGCTTGCGCCGCCCTGGCTGGTGTACCTTGTAATTCACTTCCCTACCTTCTCGATCACCTCATAGGGGCCCTGCCACCTAGCTAGGAATTTGCTGTCAAGGGTGGGTACCAGAACCAAAACCCGATCTCCCGGATTGAAGTCCCGCACCCGAGCCTGACGGTTGTACACCCTACTCTGGGCTTGTTGCGCTGCCTCCATATGCTCCCGGACCAAGGGCAACACCCTTTCCATCCGTTCCTGCATCTGGGCGACATACTCAATGACACTTTTGTGGGGGACAGGCTGTTGTTCCCATGCTTCCTTGGCGATATCCAACAGGCCCCGAGGGTGTCTAGCTATAAAGCAGTTCGAAGGGCGAGAACCCAGTAGAGGCCTGGGGTACCTCTCGCACTGCGAACATGAGATAGGGCAGAAGCAGGTCCCAGTCCTTCCCATCTCTAGACACCACCCTTTTAACATATTTTTTAGAGTTTGGTTAAACCTCTCAACAAGACCGTCTGTTTGCGGATGGTAAACGGACGTCCGTAATCTGCTTTATACGCAACAATTTACACAGTTCCTTCATTACTTTGGACATAAAAGGGGTCCCTTGGTCTGTCAGAACCTCTTTTGGCAGGCCCACACGGGAAAACATCTCCATTAACTCTTTGGCAATGAGCTTAGCTGAGGTATGTCGCAGAGGCACCGCCTCCGGATACCGAGTGGCATAGTCGAGAACTACCAGAATGTGTTGGTGGCCCCTAGCAGACTTTGGTACAGGCCCAATTAAATCCATAGCAATTCGCTCAAACGGTACTTCAATAATTGGCAGAGGTACCAGAGGACTACGGAAATGTGGCTGGGGGCTAGTTACCTGACAGGTTGGACAGGACTTACAATAATTTTCTACTTCCTTGAACACACTGGGCCAATAAACCGCTGCAGTATGCGGTCCTGGGTTTTCTGCCACCCCAGGTGTCCCCAAGAACATGCTGGTGGGCAAGCTCCATGACAAGCTTGCGATACGCTGTGGGCACCACCAACTGTTCAACAGGTTCACCTCGGATTTGGTTCACCCGATACAACATATCCTGCAGAACAATAAATCGTGGGAACATTAATTCAGCCCCTGGTTTCTGGGGTTTACCATCAATTTCCAGCACATTCTCCCAGGCCCTGGTTAGGGTTTGGTCCCGTGTTGTGCGGTCCCAAAATTTTCCCCGGAGACATTGAGGTCTGCCAACTCAGGTCCCGGTGGCAAGTCCTCCGTGTCTCCCACCATTACACTCAGTGGGGTTGTCTCCCCACTACCGCTGCAGCAGTGGTCACCCCTACCGCTGGCCCTTCAGACTCGGGCTCCCAGGGTTCTGGCCTTCCAGGGGTATCAGGCCACTCTGCTAGGGTTACCCCTGTCTCAGGGCTATTAGTCACTTTCATCTCAGGCCACAGTGACGGAAAACCAGGGAAGTCTCTCCCAATTATTAGTTCATAGGGCAGCTTTGTGGAGATCGCCACTTCACAAGTCCAGGTGCCGACCGCCGTGGACAGAGACATTACAGCAGTGGGATAGTCCTTTAAGTCTCCGTGTATGCACACCACACCCACTGTCCGGCCCGTATACTGGGTGGGCTGTACCAGGGCAGCACTTACCAGGGTTACCAGGCTCCCTGAGTCCAACAGCGCCACTGCCAGGTTATCCCCGACTTGCACCTGGCACAGATGACGATTGTCTATTGTCCCGGGATGCCGGTCGCACACAGTCTCCGGGCATACATGGAAGCCCGGTACCCATAATTAGTCTCCATGGGTTCCTCCCACTGTGGACAGTTGGCCCTTATGTGTCCAGGCTCCCGACACTGCCAACAGACCACTGAGGACGGATCTGCAAGAGGTACATCCCGGGCGGGTTTGGCCGGCCGCGGACTGGGGTGGAGATTTCCGGGTTTGACTGGCCCTCCCAAAAGAACCCCTGCAGGTTTCTGGTGGCCTCATATCGCTCCACCAGGTCGACCATCTCAAGGGCATCGGTGGGGGATACCTGGCCAATCCAGTGTTGAAGGGGGTAAGGCAAGGCCCTCCAAAACATGTCAGCCAGCAGCCGGTCCAGCATAGCAGTCGGACTTAGAACCTCAGGCTGCAGCCATTTTTGCAACCTGTGCAGCAACTCATAGTACTGCGGCCTGGCGGGTTCAGCCACTTTGAAGTCCCACTGGTGGACCCGCTGAGCCCGGACCAACACGCTTACCCCCAGTCTGGCCAGGATCTCCCCTTCACCGTGGAATAGTCAGCAGCCTGGTCGTCTGCCAAATCAAAAACTTGCTGGGGTCCGGATGCCAGGAACGGAGCAACCACCTCGGCCCACTGGTCACGGGGTAGCTTTTCCCTCACGGCGACCTTTCTCAAAACCGCCAGGTACGCCTCAACGCCGCCTGCGGGGGTCATTTTTGGGATCGCCGCACGGACCGCTTCCGGGCATCATGGACGTGGTGGGACGCTCCTGCCGCCTGTAACGCCATCACATGTTGTAGCAGTAGTTGGTTGGTCTCCCGCTGCTGCACGTTAGCCTCTATGAGAGCCTTCACAGCAGCCTCCATGTTGCCAGAAACTCCTGCTTGCAGCTTTGCTGGCTTAATATATTCCATGCACTTTAGAAAAACAAAACTTCGGCGCTCACGCCAGCCTCACTGCGCATGCCCGCATCCGACACCAAATGTGGGGAGTCGCTCTGGTAGACAGCGGTGCGGGTGCAGTTTAGAGGCAAAACAAGGAGTCCAGATTGTGCAACAAACAGTGTTTTATTCACACTTGCACACCATAAATGAAAAACAGTCTCTTTGGTGACAGTTCACACACAACGGAAATAACGTGGCAAAACAAAAACAGGCCAACACAGGTTCAGTCACCTGGGAGGTGTAGGTGCAGGTTCGCACCACGCTGTCGGCCCAGCCGCAGGAGAATCCAGCTTCAGGTAGCCAGGAACAAAACACCTCCTTGCTGAGTTCTTTCCTCCAGGACAGAGAACTCCTCAGCCCTGTTAGCAGCTCCAGGATAATCACCACCTCCAGCTGCTGAGCTGGCTGAGCTTTTAAACCCAGCCCAAAACCAGGACTGGGTCGTGGGGAGCAGCCACCCACCCTACACTTTAGCTGCTCCCGGTAAGAGCCGGCCCGGATCGGCTTTGCAGCCATGCTATTTAAACTCTGTCAGTAGCACTAGCTGCTGCTGACATCAACAAAAACGGGCTCTTACCTCACCGAGGCTATGAACCTCGGTGACACATACCTGCCATCCACGACGGCACCCTGCACCTTACCACAACCCCAAAATGTACCATTGAAAACATCAACTCATCCTGCAAAGAGCGAGCCCCCACATAAGACGATCAGACAAAAAATGAAAATTATACGGCTCTCAGAAAACAGTAACACAAAAATGCTTTGTGTAAAAGTGACACCGATCGATTGAGCACACAACACCATAAATTACCAAAAAATGTAACTTTATTCAATTTGAAAATAGACAAAAATAGTAAAATATACCATAGGACTGGTATTAGCACCACTATGACACAAATGAGGAAGAAAAAATAGGAGAGGACCGCAGGGTCAACACATGGAGGGTACATACACAAAGTGCATGTAAAACAAAGAAATGACACTTCAAAAGCTTGTAAAGAAAGAAGAAGCCCGAGGACCAAGTCCTCTATGAAGGCAAAGCAAACAGCTAAAGAGTGACGCAAAGTAGTATACCCTCCACAAGTGTGTCGATCCTGCGGTCGCTCCTCCCAACGCCGCTTCGCCTAGACTGGCTTCTTCCGGGATTTGTGTAAAAGTGGTAAAATGTAAAAAAATAAATATAGAAAATTGTGTCCCTGTAATCGTTCTTACCGGCAGAATAAAGATAACGTGTCATTTTTCCCACATAGTGTTTGCTACAATAACAAAACCCAAAAAGCAGCAAGAGAGTTGCTGCCTTTTGTTTATCCTCCTTCCCAAAAACCTAATTAAAAATTAATCAAAAAGTTGCATAATAAAACCAATGATAATGGAAACTCAACCCGCAGAAAATAAGCCTTCACACAGAAAATTAAAAAAAAAGTATGGCTATGCTGGTAACCCAGAGGCTGTCCAGTAGCAACATTGTGCTTGTAAACGAATCCATCAAAATCTGCGCTGCAAAAGCCAAATGGCAGTCTTTCCCTCCGAGCCCTGCTGCCCACCCATACAGCAGTGTACCTCCACATGGCATATCCGTAACCAGCAGAACTCGTCTTACATTTTAAAGGGCATGGTGTGTCTACGATGGTGCACGCCGCACACAAGATATTGGGGCCTGAAATGTTATATGTGCGGAAAATGTTTCACTTTGCATGGTCCGCTGTGCATTCATTTCAGCATAATACTCAATCCCCAATAAATGGAGCTGGAGCCAAGAAAAATGTTATTTCCTATTGTTTTGATGTATACAAAAGTGCAGCACTCCACATTTTTGTATCCTGCAGAGTCCAGTAAAAAAATGCATACGTTAACGTAATATTTTTGTTTTTCTACCATGGAACTGTATGGTGAACGGACGCCACTGTACAGCATTAGTCTGAGGCATCTGCTAACGCATACATGTTTGGTATACATTAAATGGATGGCAAAATAGTATGTGAACCCAGCCCTAGTGTCAGAATAACATAGTAACATAGTATAAATGACCAAAAAATACATTTGTCCATCCAGTTCGGCCTGTTTCCTACAAGTTGACCCAGAGGAAGGCAAAACCCCTGTGAGGCAGAAGCCAATTTTCTCCACTTAAGGGGAAAAAAATTCCTTCCCGACTCCAATCAGGCAATCAGAATAACTCCCTGGATCAACGACCCCTCTCTAGTAGCTAGAGCCTGTAATATTATTACACTCCAGAAATACATCCAGGCCCCTCTTGAATTCCTTTATTGTACTCACCATCACCACCTCCTCAGGCAGAGAGTTCCATAATCTCAATGCTCTTACAGTGAAGAATCCTCTTCTATGTTTGCGTGGAAACCTTCTTTCCTCCAGACGCAGAGGATGTCCCCTTGTCACAGTCACAGTCCTGGGGATAAATAGATGATGGGAGAGATCTCTGTACTGACCCCTGATAAATCTATATATAGTTAATAGATCTCCCTCAGTCGTCTTTTTTCTAAAGTGAATAACCCTAATTTTGATAACCTTTCAGGGTACTGTAGTTGCCCCATTCCAGTTATTACTTTAGTTGCCCTCCTCTGAACCCTCTCTAGCTCTGCTATGTCTGCCTTGTTCACAGGAGCCCAGAACTGTACACAGTCCTCCATGTGTGGTCTGACTAGTGATTTGTAAAGTGGTAGGACTATGTTCTCATCACGGCATCTATGCCCCTTTGATGCATCCCATTATCTTATTGGCCTTGGCAGCAGCTGCCTGACACTGGTTTTTGCAGCTTAATTTGCTGTTTATTAAAATTCCTAGATCCTTTTCCATGTCAGTGTTACCGAGTGTTTTACCATTTAATATGTACGGGTGACTTGCATTATTCCTTCCCATGTGCATAACTTTACATTTGTCAGTGTTAAACCTCATCTGCCATTTCTCTGCCCAATTAGAAATAACAGGTAGCAGGCACACTCTTATTTGGGATCAATTGTAATTTATTCGATTAAAATAAGGTATAATGGTGTTTGTAATAAATAAGGTAAAAGTGATGTTGTGATAGGGAGTTAGGTCTGTGGGTGCGAGTGCTGTGGCTGGTGGTTAGGTGGTGCTTGGTGTGTTGGTTGGGGTAGTTTCAGTTAGAATTGTATGTTTTCTGTGTCTGTGGTATAAGGTGTGATTTCTGCTGGATAGAAGGGTCCTTCGCCAAATGGCTGAGTGCTTTGAAGCCAGCTTCAGGACATACAGATGGACAGTTCTCCTCATCATCCCATCATATCTAACACCTCTGGCTGCCTCAAAGAAACATCTGCTCCCCCTGGATAAACCAGATACTGAAGGGAGGGCTGTTCAGTTTTTTGCATTCCGTATACGGAACCATTCATTTCAATGGATCTGCAAAAAAAAAAAAAGAATGTACTCTGTATGCCTTCAGTTTCTGTAGTTCCATTCAGAGATAGAACATGCTTATTGATGTCTGCATAACGGACAAGGATAGTACTGTTCTATCAGGGGCCAGCTGTTCCGTTTTTGCAAAAAAACGTAATGCAAGTGGACCTCATACGTCTTTTTTTGTGGATCTTTTTGTGCAGACCACAAAATACTGAAAAAGCCATACAGTAGTGTGCAAGAGGCCTTACATTAACTCCAGGGTAAGAGTGCAGTCCTGAACTTCACAACACTTAGTGACCCTCCTGATATATCCATTGTGTCTGCTCAAGCTGAACGTCAAGTTACAATCAGATGGAGGTATGCATGTCTAGAACCCATAATGAGACTTTACTCCATCTACAAATAAACAGAAAAAATATTTTCTTAATGTGATTTAAATAAAAAGCTTAGTGATTTCAAGATCTCTTGAAAATGAGCTGATAGTCAAAATCACTAATTCCAGTTCACCAGTTGTATTAGTCAGGCTTCTGGCATTAGTGTACATAAAATTAAAGGAGTTCTCTGGCCCCTACTTTAAAATGGCTCCATAAAAATTACCTGTGGAGGGAAGATAATTACAATAATACTTACCATCCGCAACTTTTGCGTTTCCACGATCCTCTGCACGTGACTGCTCCTGCAGCATTTCCGGGGCTTCCACGCCCTCTTCTCCTTTACTTCTCTAGTGCAGGAGACCGTGTGTCATCACTGAAGTCACCGCCTCCCTTGGCTCCCGATGCCTGCACACTAGTGTGCATGTGCCGAGACCACCTGCTGCCTTCCGAGTGACACCTTGTATGGACTCATACACAGCGCAATGTAAGCTCTGTGCAGGAGTCACAGCATAGCGATCAGCTACAGAGGCTGATCACTATGCTGTGCATGTCACTGGGGGCAATGTGGATGGCAGAGGGCAATGTAGATGACACTGTTATGGGGATCTGTGGATGTTACTGTTATGGGGGTGCTGTGGATGTCACTGTTAAGGGGAGATCTGTGGATGTCACTGTTACGGGGGATCTGTGGATGTCACTGTTATGGGGGCACTGTGGATGACACTGTTATGGGGGCGCTGTGGATGATACTGTTATGGGGGCGCTGTGGATGACACTATTATGGGGGTGCTGTGGATGACACTGTTATGGGGGCGCTGTGGATGATACTGTTATGGGGACACTGTGGATGTCACTGTTATGGGGGTGCTGTGGATGTCAACGTTATGGGGAGATCTGTGGATGTCACTGTTATGGGGGATCTGTGGATGTCACTGTTATGGAGGATCTGTGGATGACACTGTTATGGGGGTGCTGTGGCTGACACTGTTATGGGGGCACTGTGGATGTCACTGTTATGGGGCCGCTGTGGATGTCACTGTTATGGGGCCGCTGTGGATGACACTGTTACGGGACGCTGTGGATGATACTGTTACGGGGACACTGTGGATGACACTGTTAAGGGGCCGTTGTGGATGACACTGTTACGGGGCCGCTTTGGATGACACTGTTATGGGGCCGCTGTGGATGACACTGTTATGGGGCCGCTGTGGATGACACTGTTATGGGGGCAACACTGCAAAAACGGCTATGGTCATGTGCATGAGTTCTAAGGCTGGTTTCATATCACTTTTGACATCTGTTTAATGTATACAAAAAGAAAGTATACATTAACGGATGCCTCAGACTAATGTAATACAGTGGCATCTGTACACCATAGAGTTCTATTGTAAATTGTTTTCTAAAAACGTTAAGGGGAACTTTTGCACTTGCATTAAAGTTTTCCGGTATTGAGTTCCGTCCTAGGGGCTCAATATCGGAAAAAAGCTGATCAGTTTTATCCTAATGCATTCTGAATAGAGAGCAATCCGTTCAGTATGCATCAGAATGTCTCAGGTTCAGTCACTCCTCCGGTATTTGGTCAGAGAAAATATAGCAGCATGCTGAACACTTGCCGGGAATGCCTGATCAAACATTATATTCCATTGAAATGCATTAATGCCATCGAGTGCCGTCTAGTCGAGTGGGCTCCAAACCCGGCAGGAGGAGGGACTCCCCTGGAGGAATATGCAAGGTAAATGGCCTATCTTATGTATCTGAAAATGGATTGTGAAGACGCAGGAAAACCCTTCTTTTGGCCTTGAAAGGAAACTAGAAGCTTAGAGGATGACCTCCAGTCCTGGGTGACTCTTAGGTACTGAATTAAGCATCTTCTCACATCTAGGCAATGGAATTCCCTTTCCTTTTGATTTTTTGGTGAGGGGCAAAAGGAAGGTGAAACTATGTCCTGCGAACGATGAAAAGCCGATGAAACCTTCGGAAGGAAGGAAGGGTCAGGAGACAGAATTAATCTATCCTCTAATATGTTAAGATATGGTTTTTCGATAGAAAATGATGAGATCTCACTCACTCTTCTAGCAGATGTTATAGCTAGTAAAATGGTCAATTTACAGGTCCAAATTTTTATAGGAATTTCCTCAATGGGCTCGAAGGGACTCTGGACTTCTGGACTGGAGCAAACTTGGAAATTGCAGTGACAAATCTTTTTATCCATGGATGATCTGCTAATCTGTACTCAAAGAGGGCACTCAAGGCAGAAATTTGGACCTTTAGTGTACTAGGTCTAAGATTTTTCTTCCAGCCCTCCTGGAGGAAGCTTAGGACTAAGGGTAAATCCGGGGGTTCAAGGACATTAATAGGTTTATCCGTGAACCTCTGAAAAGCCCTCCAAACCCTCAGATAGATTTTAGAGGTAACAGTTTTTCGGCTGGCTAAAAGGGTATTAATTACGTCTACAGAAAGACCCTTCAATCTTAGGATCTGCCTCTCAACAGCCAGGCAGTCAGATGTAGGTTCTCTACCTGTGGATTAAGAATGGGGCCCTGCTCTAGAAGCCCCGGGAAGACAGGAAGTACCCACGGGGTTGCCACTGACATCTTCCTTAGCCAGGAAAACCAGACCCTCCTGGGCCAGAAGAGGGCTATAGTAATCACTAGTGCCCTGTCCTCTCGGATCTTTCTCAGGACCCTCGGGAGCAGTTTTATAGGAGGGAAGGCAGACAGAAGTCCCTCCTTCCATGACTGAGCCAGTGCATCCACCGCTGTGGGCTGTTCGATTGGCGAAAGGCAGAAGAAATTCTTCACCTGTCACGACCGCTATCCCAGCAGCAGTCGTGTCGCACCAGACGGAGGGGAAGGGGGACCCTTACCTACGGATGGGAAATAGAACGGCCACCCCTGACAAACCCTACGCTGGCACCTGTCTGCCCTGATACCCTAGACGGGGTGTGAACCCACGGCGGCGAGCAGGATGCCTAAACCCTGAGTGACCTCAGAAGACTAGACTGGGGAAAGGCAGATGGGAGCACTAGTCACCATCACTCATGTCTAGGAGAACAACAGGGGAAGACAGTAACAAACAAACAAACAATCTCCAGCAGAGATAGACCTATCCAGTCACGAGCAGAGAAGATGATCCCAACAACGACAGTCCACGCCAGACACGAGCTCCACAGCAATACCGTCAAACGATCTCCTTCAAAGGTCAGCATAGCACTGGAAGTAAGGACTATATCTGGCAATGACTGCAAGTGAAACTGAAACTAATATAGTAGCTGGGAGTGGCAGACAGCACTCACCTGAGAAGAATGCCTACAAACTCCCAGTCAGGACAAAAAGGTTCACAAGGCAAAACCTGTATAACATACCCTGAACCATGAAGCAAACTCACAAACTATCGCGAGTAGCAAGTCGCTGCGACCTTCTCTTCCCAGACCCATCTGGATCAGTCACAGTCGTGACAGTACTCCCCTTTCTACTGAGGGCCACCGGACCCTCAAGACCAGGCCTCTCCGGGTGGGACCTATGAAAAGCCCGAATGAGTCTGTCCGCCTTTATCTCTGATGCTGGCACTAGTGTTGAGCGAACAGTTCGAGAATAGTTCGGGTTCGTACCGAATTTTGGGGTGTCCGGGACTCGGACCCGAACCCGGACATTTTCAAAAAGTTCGGGTTCGGGTTCGGTGTTCGCCGATTACTTCCCGCTTTCTGAAGGGCTGCACAGCAGCCAATCAGCTAGCGCTTTACTTCTTGCTCTAAGAGCCCATCACAGCCATGCCTACTAATGGCATGGCTGTGATTGGCCAAGTGCAGCATGTGACCCAGCCTCTATTTAAGCTGGAGTCACGTAGCGCCGCACGTCACACTGCTCTGATTAGTGTAGGGAGAGGACGCAGCTTCTGTCAGGGCGAGATTAGGCAGGTTAAAGTCAGCAACAGCACCTAATGAACGGATCAATTTACAGCTGAGAATCATTGAACTTCTGCTAGTTACTTGCTTGCTGGTTTTTAGGCTGCACAGAGCGTTTTTCTGTCACTTATTTTCTGGGTTGATCGGCGGCCATTTTGTGACTTGTGGTGCGCCAGAAGAAGCTGCCACCAAGTCCATCAATCCATCAATACTAGGTTTTTTTTTTTTGCTATATCCTACATCAGGAGCTTGGCTGTGCTAATTGTCACCCCTAGAAACTCAGGAAAGAAATTTCTATATTTTATTAAGGGGTTAAATACAATTGCCCAAATACCAATCCCCTAAATCTGGTGTTCCAGCTTTGGTTAGACAAGTATAATACTGTCTGCTGTCTGGCAAAGGATAGATTATTTTCTGGGGTTAAATTCAATTGCCAAAATAGCAATACCATAAATCAGTGGTTTCAGCTGTGGCTGGCAAAATAGAATAGTGTCCGAGGTAACGCACACACGTACAGACGCACGTATCACGATTCTTGAATAGTTGTATTATCGCGATAATAAAACTAACAGTGTAAAGTTGACTGTATTGCTCTAAGTTATATTCGCGTACGAATGTAACTTCTATTACAGCACACCAATACTAAAACTGACTAAGAGACAGCTTTAAGTTCTATTCGAACGCGATTGCAACTTTGGAACTTAAAGTGGTGTACGATTTTAAAAGTTGAGTACTAAAAGTTGGAATCGCAATGCGATTCTTATGTATTTGCTAATCGCATTGCGATTACAACTTTGAGCTACCGATCACCATGGGAACGCCTCCTCCAGTAGAATGTACTGTCGGATGTGAGAATTAAGTTGAAATCGCAATGCGATTATTATATATCTGCTTAATCGCATTGTCGTTTCAACTTAGCATTGCTAAATAATTCCATTCATATTCGCTAACTTACTGACTCAGTAAGTTAACGATATGGATGGAATTATTTAGCAATGCTAAGTTGAAATCGCAATGCGATTAAGCAAATATATAAGAATCGCATTGCGATTTCAACTCAATTCTCAGATCCGACAGTACATTCTACTGGAGGAGGCGTTCCTATGGTGATCGTTAGCTCAAAGTTGTAATCGCAATGCGCTTATTGCGGTATATTATCCCTCTGGGTGTCTTTTACAGCCTTTTTAGTGCCCAAAGTTCGGGTCCCCATTGACTTCTATGGGGTTCGGGTTTGGGATGAAGTTCGGGTTGAGTTCGGATCACGAACCCGGACATTTTCCGGAAGTTCGGCCGAACCTCTCGAACCCGAACATCCAGGTGTTCGCTCATCTCTAGCTGGCACCCACATTCTCTCTTCGAACCATAACCTTTCCAGTGCACCAGGTACTGAAGAGAGCGCGAACATATCGTGAATCAACAATCTTTTCTACCTGAAACTCAAGACTTGCCATCAACAACCACCGGTGGAGGCGGTAGTGGCAATGGTTCAGGAGGTTCTACATATCTCTTAAGCAGAGATCTGTAGGAAGACATTATGGATCCTTAGAGTCTGGAGGTGGCTCCAGACGAAAAGCCACTGGAGTTAATGATCTTAATTACCCTATAGGGACCAATAAATCTCGGACCTAATTTCCATGAGGGAACCTTCAACTTGATATTTCTGGTAGACAACCACACCAAGTCATTCACCCCAAGGTCCGGACCTTCAGAGCGCTTCTTATCAGCCACACGCTTGTATCTGCCACCAATTCTCTTCCAAACTTTCTTGCACACTCTGCCACACTGATGAAAGTGAAGACGCAAATCGTTCCTCCTCGGGAATCCCAGACGGCCCCCTCACTAAACGTACAAAACTGAGGATGGAAACCATACGCACCAAAAATGGTGACTTATCGGTGGATTCTTGACGACGATTATTAATGGCAAACTCGGCTAACGGTAAATAAGATGACCATTCCTCCTGATTTTCGAAACAAAGCATCTCAAATATGTCTCTAGGTTTTTGATTGGTAACGTTCAGTCTGACCGTTGGACTGTGGATGGAAAGATGAAGAAAACGACAGATGAACCCCTAAACGAGAACAAAAAGCTTTCAAAATTTAGAAACAAATTAGGTACCACGATCCGAAACAATATCGGAAGGGACCCCGTGGAAGCTTCACGATGTAGTCAATAAAAACCTGAGCCAGTGTGTTAGCATTAGGCAAAGCGGTCAGAGCAATAAAGTGCACCATTTTACTGAATCTGTCAACAACTACAAGAATAACAGTCTTCCCCGCTGATACTGGTAGATCAGTAATGAAATCCATTGATAGGTGCGCCCAAGGCCTGTTGGGGATGGCCAGAGGTAAAAGACGCCCTGCCGGACGAGTATGATCCACTCTTAGAATGAGCACAGGTAGGACATGCAGACACAAAATTCAACACCTCCTGGCGCCACTTAGGCCACCAGAACCGACGAGACACTAATTCCAGAGGTTGCCTTACTACCTGGGTGTCCTGCCAGTGCGGAGTTATGGTGTTCCTTTAGTATCTCCAGGCGTAAATTTTCTGGCACAAACAGTTTATCCGAGGGGCAGGAGGCCGGGCGTCCCCTGAGCTTCCAACACCCTCCCTCTAAACCTGAGTGTAATGCAGAGACCACCACCCCCTTTTGCAAAATAGGCTCTGGAACATCATCATCACCCCTCCAGGAAAACTTCGAGACAATGCATCCGCCTTAGTATTTTTGCCCCGGGCGATAGGTTATTACAAAATTAAACCTAGTAAAAACAACGACCACCGAGCCTGTCTAGGGGTGAGACGCTTAGCAGACTCCAGATATACTAAGTTTTTGTGATCGGTAATCACTGTGACGGGATGAACCGCCCTCCAAAAATGACGCCACTCCTCTAAGGCCAACTTAATAGCCAAAAGTTCCTGTTGCCAATGTCATAGTTCCTTTCTGCAGTAGACAATTTCTTCGAAAAGAAAGCACACGGACGCCATTCACCAGGGACGGGCCCTGAGATAGTACCGCTCCCACCCCCACCTCTGATGCGCCAACCTCTACAATAAAAGGAAGCGAGACATCTGGCTGTACGAGAATAGGAGCCGAGGTGAATCTTTCCTTCAGAGATGTAAAGGCAGTTTTGGCTGCATGTGACCATTTGGAAAATCGGATCCCTTTCGGGTCATGTCCGCCAGTGGTTTGACCACCAAGGAATAGTTCTTTATAAACTTCCTATAAAATTGGCAAACCCCAGGAAGCGTTGCAATGCCTTCAGGTTCTCAGGCAGATCCCAGTCCATAATTGCCCGGACTTTCTCTGGATCCATGCGGAAACCTGAATCTGACAACACATACCCCAGAAATGGCAGTTCTTTTACGGCGAACACACATTTCTCTAATTTAGCAAACAATTTGTTGGCCCTTAATATCTGCAGCACTTGTCTCACATGGATCTTATGTGTATCCAGATCCGAGAATAGACCAGGATGTCATCAAGATATATCACAACAAATCTCCCGATAAGGTGACTAAAAATATCGTTGACAAAATGTTGGAACACCGCAGGCGCATTAGTAAGACCAAATGGCATGACCAGATTTTCATAATGCCCTTCCGGAGTATTAAAAGCCGTCTTCCACTCATCCCCTCTTTGATGCGAACCAGGTTATAGGCTCCTCTGAGATCCATTTTGGAGAACCATTTAGCACCAGCAACCTGATTAAAGAGGTCGGGAATGAGAGGAAGAGGATAGGGATCTCGGATAGTTATCCGGTTTAATTCCCAGAAATCAAGGCAAGGACGCAGGCCCACATCTTTATTTTTAACGAAAAGAACCCTGCAGCCACGGGTGAAGAAGAGGGTCTGATGTGTCCCTTAGCCAAACTTCTCCAAATATAATCTTTCATAGCCTTCCTCTCCGGGCCAGAAAGATTGTATAACCGGGTTTTAGGTAGTTTTGCCCCAGGTAACAGATTAATTGGGCAATCATATGGACGATGAGGTGGTAACCCCTGACAGTACCCCTTTCTACGAGGGGGCCACCGGACCCTCAAGACCAGGCCTCTCCCGGGTGGGACCTATGAAAAGCCCGAATGAGTCTGTCCGCCTTTATCTCTGATGCTGGCACCCACATTCTCTCTTGAACCATAACCTTTCCAGTGCACCAGGTACTGAAGAGAGCGAGAACATATCGTGAATCAACAATCTTCTCTGCTTTTTTTTTTTTTTAAAGGCCAGATATACTGTCACGACCGCTATCCCAGCAGCAGTCGTGTCGCACCAGACGGAGGGAAGGGGACCCTACCTACGGATGGAAATAGAACGGCCACCCCTGACAAACCCTACGCTGGCACCTGTCTGCCCTGATACCCTAGACGGGTGTGAACCCGTGCGGCGAGCAGGATGCCTAAACCCTGAGTGACCCTCAGAAGACTAGACTGGGGAAAGGCAGATGGGAGCACTAGTCACCATCACTCATGTCTAGGAGAACAACAGGGAAGACAGTAACAAACAAACAAACAAACAATCTCAGCAGAGATAGACCTATCCAGTCACGAGCAGAGAAGATGATCCCAGCTAACGACAGTCCACGCCAGACACGAGCTCCACAGCAATACCGTCAAGCGATCTCCTTCAAAGGTCAGCATAGCACTGGAAGTAAGGACTATATCTGGCAATGACTGCAAGTGAAACTGGAAACTAATATGGTAGCTGGGAGTGGCAGACAGCACTCATCTGAGAAGAATGCCTACAAACTCCCAGTCAGGACAAAAGGTTCACAAGGCAAAACCTGGATGACATACCCTGAACCATGGAGCAAACTCACAAGCTATCGCGAGTAGCAGAGTCGCTGCGACCTTCTCTTCCCAGACCTATCTGGATCAGTCACAGTCGTGACATCACCCTTCTGTTTTCTCTTGTAAAGGGTAAATCCGGGGTTCAAGGACATTAATAGGTTTATCCGTGAACCTCTGGAAGACCCTCCAAACCCTCAAATAGATTTTAGAGGTAACAGTTTTTCGGCTGGCTAAAGGGTATTAATTACGTCTACAGAAAGACCCTTCAATCTTAGGATCTGCCTCTCAACAGCCAGGCAGTCAGATATAGATTCTCTACCTGTGGATGAAGAATGGGGCCCTGCTCTAGAAGCCCCGGAAAGACAGGAAGTACCCCACGGGGTTGCCACTGACATCTTCCTTAGCCAGGAAAACCAGACCCTCCTGGGCCAGAGGAGGGCTATAGTAA
>JAKVIS010003052.1:0-18829 GCA_033119425.1 Bufotes viridis | reverse complement strand
TACACAGACTGAGGTGCAGCCGCTAACAGAGAGGACAGGGGCGTTACCTTACAACATGAGGTCCTATTCCTGTCTCTTCTGTCTTATAGGAAAGGTTTCCACCACTTCTACCAGGAAACAGCCCCCAACGTGCTGGGAGTGACCCCCGCCTGCTGCATCTCCTCACTGCTCTATGAGAACGTCTCTCACCTCCTGCTAGGAAACCAATAAAGAGAGAAATTCTACTATTTCATACAATCCCATTCCATGACCACAGTCCAGATGTTCTGTAATAAAGATGAATGTAAAATCCATAGACAAGCCTGATTCCGATAATGATTTATTACATGGACGCTGACTTAGCTATTACAGTGAAATTTCTATAATCCGGCATCTAATAATCCAGAAGAAAAAACTAACACCAAAAAAGGAGCCAAATGCAAATATCCATATAAATATACTTTATTAATGCATAGAATTTAAAAATATGTGCAACAGGAGGTGCAAAAATTGAAGCGCCATCCTAGACCCAGTATTAGCTAGTAACAAAGGGGGGAAAGATACTGCATGCACACACAATCGTGTTTTGCACTTAAATACTGCTAATTATGAGCATTACCCTGTACAGAGGAAGTATCACACCATGAATCACTGCCTCCGTAGTACGGATCCAGTAATAATGACATTACAAATGCCAGAATGCCAGAAAAATAATCATTGCATAAATGCAGATCTTACCCAATGTAGTGAAAATGCAGCCAAAGGACCAGGATGACGCCACCTGGTCCTTTGGCTGCATTTTCACTACATTGGGTAAGATCTGCATTTATGCAATGATTATTTTTCTGGCATTCTGGCATTTGTAATGTCATTATTACTGGATCCGTACTACGGAGGCAGTGATTCATGGTGTGATACTTCCTCTGTACAGGGTAATGCTCATAATTAGCAGTATTTAAGTGCAAAACACGATTGTGTGTGCATGCAGTATCTTTCCCCCCTTTGTTACTAGCTAATACTGGGTCTAGGATGGCG
Source organism: Bufotes viridis (assembly GCA_033119425.1). Classification (NCBI taxonomy): domain Eukaryota; kingdom Metazoa; phylum Chordata; class Amphibia; order Anura; family Bufonidae; genus Bufotes; species Bufotes viridis. Next base: position 17,815 of record JAKVIS010003052.1, on the reverse strand, counting down.
CTTCAATTTTTGCACCTCCTGTTGCACATATTTTTAAATTCTATGCATTAATAAAGTATATTTATATGGATATTTGCATTTGGCTCCTTTTTTGGTGTTAGTTTTTGGTTTGTATTGGGAGTATATGTATTGATATATTTGGATATGTGGATGTCTCATACAAGATGCCTAGGTAATTTTACCCGTACATTGTTGTTAGGCAGGAGATATCCCCTTGGTCCTTTTTTTGTGTAATAATCCAGAAGGTCTGATTATCCGCCACTTGTTTCCAGGCGAGATGTGAAGTGAAACAGGCCTGTGATAAAGAATTTGGTTTAGCATTTGAATGTTATATCTCTTATATTCAGCCAATAATCTAGAATATTTGATAATCTGGCATCTGATTATCCGTGTTTTACTTGATGGTCAGAAGGTCGGCAGATACCCTCACAGGCCAATTATAGAGAACCGACGTTCATTCCCAGTAACTGGCCCAATCCCCGGCCAGTGTGAATGGGCCCTTCTAGCTACAGGCCGGATTTCTAATGGGGGCAATGCTACAGCAGGACTATATATGGGGGTGCGGTGTAATATACAGGACCATACATGGGGTGCAGTGTAATATACAGGACTATACATGGGGGTGCGGTGTAATATACAGGGCCATACATGGGGTGCAGTGTAATATACAGGACTGTACATGGGGGTGCGGTGTAATATACAGGACTATACATGAGGTGCAGTGTAATATACAGGACTATACATGGGGTGCGGTGTAATATACAGGACTATACATGGAGTGCAGTGTAATATACAGGACTATACATGGGGTGCAGTATAATATACAGGACTATGCATGGGCTGCAGTGTAATATATAGGACTATACATGGGGTGCAGTGTAATATACAGGACTATACATGGGGTGCAGTGTAATATACAGGACTATACATGGGGTGCAGTATAATATACAGGACTATACATGGGAGTGCAGTGTAATATATAGGACTATACATGGGGTGCAGTGTAATATACAGGACTATACATGGGGTGCAGTGTAATATACAGGACTATACATGGAGTGCAGTGTAATATACAGGACTATACATGGGTGCAGTGTAATATACAGGACTATACATGGGGTGCAGTGTAATATACAGGACTATACATGGGGTGCAGTGTAATATACAGGACTATACATGGGTGCAGTGTAATATACAGGACTATACATGGGGTGCAGTGTAATATACAGGACTATACATGGGGTGCAGTGTAATATACAGGACTATACATGGGGTGCAGTGTAATATACAGGACTATACATGGGAGTGCAGTGTAATATACAGGACTATACATGGGGTGCAGTGTAATATACAGGACTATACATGGGGTGCAGTGTAATATACAGGACTATACATGGGGTGCAGTGTAATATACAGGACTATACATGGGGTGCAGTGTAATATACAGGACTATACATGGGGTGCAGTGTAATATACAGGACTATACATGGGGTGCAGTGTAATATACAGGACTATACATGGGGTGCAGTGTAATATACAGGACTATACATGGGGTGCAGTGTAATATACAGGACTATACATGGGGTGCAGTGTAATATACAGGACCATACATGGGCTGCAGTGTAATATACAGGACTATACATGGGGTGCAGTGTAATATACAGGACTATACATGGGGTGAGGCTACGGTGTAATATACAGGACTATACATGGGGTGCAGTGTAATATACAGGACTATACATGGGGTGCAGTGTAATATACAGGACTATACATGGGGTGCAGTGTAATATACAGGACTATACATGGGGTGCAGTGTAATATACAGGACTATACATGGGGTGCAGTGTAATATACAGGACTATACATGAGGTGCAGTGTAATATACAGGACACATGGGCGGTAATATACAGGATACTGGGTGCAGTGTAATATACAGGACTATACATGGGCTGCAGTGTAATATACAGGACTATACATGGGGTGCAGTGTAATATACAGGACTATACATGGGGTGCAGTGTAATATACAGGACTATACATGGGGTGCAGTGTAATATACAGGACTATACATGGGGTGCAGTGTAATATACAGGACTATACATGGGGCAGTAATATACAGGACTATACTGCAGTGTAATATACAGGACTATACATGGGGTGCAGTGTAATATACAGGACTATACATGGGTGCAGTGTAATATACTGGACTATACATGGGGTGCAGTGTAATATACAGGACTATACATGGGGTGCAGTGTAATAGACAGGACTATACATGGGGTGCAGTGTAATATAAAGGACTATACATGGGGTGCAGTGCAATATATAGGACTATACATGGGGTTCAGTGTAATATACAGGACTATACATGGGCTGCGGTGTAATATACTGGACTATACATGGGGTGCAGTGTAATATACAGGACTATACATGGGGTGCAGTGTAATATACAGGACTATACATGGGGTGCGGTGTAATATACAGGACTATACATGGGGTGCGGTGTAATATACAGGACTATACATGGGGTGCGGTGTAATATACAGGACTATACATGGGGTGCAATGTAATATACAGGACTATACATTGGGTGCAGTGTAATATACAGGACAATACATGGGGTGCAGTGTAATATACAGGACTATACATGGGCTGCAGTGTAATATACTGGACTATACATGGGGTGCAGTGTAATATACAGGACTATACATGGGGTGCAATGTAATATACAGGACTATACATGGGGTGCGGTGTAATATACAGGACTACACATGGGGTGCAGTGTAATTACAGGACTATACGTGGGGTGGAGTGTAATTACAGGACTATACGTGGGGTGCAGTGTAATATACATGACTATACATGGGGTGCAGTGTAATATACAGGACTATACATGGGGTGCAGTGTAATATACAGGACTACACATGGGGGGCAGTGTAATATACAGGACTATACATGGGGTGCAGTGTAATATACAGGACTATACATGGGGTGCAGTATAACATACAGGACTATACATGGGGTGTAGTGTAATATACAGGATTATACATGGGGTGCAGTGTAATATACAGGATTAAACATGGGGTGCAGTGTAATATAAAGGACTATACATGGGGTGCAGTGTAATATACAGGACTATACATGGGGTGCAGTGTAATATACAGGACTATACATGGGGTGCAGTATAACATACAGGACTATACATGGGATGCAGTGTAATTACAGGACTATACGTGGGGTGCAGTGTAATTACAGGACTATACATGGGGTGCAGTGTAATTACAGGACTATACATGGGGTGCAGTGTAACATACTGGACTATACATGGGCTGCAGTGTAATTACAGGACTATACATGGGGTGCAGTGTAATATACAGGACTATACATGGGGTGCAGTGTAATATACAGGACTATACATGGGGTGCAGTGTAATTACAGGACTATACATGGGGTGCAGTGTAATATACAGGACTATACATGGGGTGCAGTGTAATATACAGGACTATACATGGGGTGCAGTGTAATATACAGGACTATACATGGGCTGCAGTGTAATATACAGGACTATACATGGGGTGCAGTGTAATATACTGGACTATACATGGGGTGCAGTGTAATATAAAGGACTATACATGGGGTGCAATGTAATATACAGGATTATACATGGGGTGCAGTGTAATAGACAGGACTATACATGGGGTGCAGTGTAATATACAGGACTATACATGAGGTGCAGTGTAATATACAGGACTATACATGGGGTACAGTGTAATATACTGGACTATACATGGGCTGCTGTGTAATATACAGGACTATACATGGGGTGCAGTGTAATATAAAGGACTATACATGGGGCGCAGTGTAATATACAGGATTATACATGGGGTGCAGTGTAATAGACAGGACTATACATGGGGTGCAGTGTAATATACAGGACTATACATGAGGTGCAGTGTAATATACAGGACTATACATTGGGGTGCAGTGTAATATACAGGACTATACATGGGGTGCAGTGTAATATACAGGACTATACATGGGCTAATGTCCTATACACGTCCCCCTACACTTTTGGACCGCCTGGCTAACAAGTTTTATTGTATACTTGATAAATGGCCTTGCGGCTTAGGCTACGTGGGAGAGACAACCCAGAGAATAAAAGACAGGATCAGCCAGCACAAATCAAATATTCCCACAAATAAGAGAGAAGCCCCACTTGTTTCACACTTTCTGGAATTCCCACATCTACCTGGTCAACTTAGATTCCAAGTAATCGATTGGATCCCAATACCGCAATATTACACCTTAGGGAAATGCATTGGATCCGTACCCTTGGTACCTTTGGTCCTGGAGGTCTCAATGAAGAGTATATATTTACATCATTAATGGTATAGCACGTATAGGAACTACATCTATTGCTATAGCCTTACTGTATTGCATTACTGCCTTGATTTTAACCCCATTTGTCTCTTTTTCATAGGTCTACTCCATCCATCGTTATCCAGCCCCTCTCCTCCTAGTGCTCCTCCGCACCTATATAGCCTTCAGAACACCCTATGGACCCTCCCATAGCACCTGCCTCATATGGGTACTGTAGCGGAAGACCCTGGGCTGTCCTTCTAACATCAGTTCGGTTGGTTTAGCCGTTTGTACGGATTAGCCCGAATCCTGTGAGTTAAGTATAGGTGGCCGCCATTTCGGATGTTTTACACGTGTTCGCGGCCATCTTACGCCCGAACAGCGGTGTTTTGCCAACAATCGTCGGGAACTAAAAACGGATACGCAAGCCGGCGAACCCCGCGGAGACCCCCTCATACCTCTTGGGGGTTACAAGGAACAGTGAGCCCTAATTTATGTGTGGACTTTATAGGCCATATCGTTCCTGTTGTCCATTGAAGGTGCAGGGGTGACCCCAGCAATACAAGAAGGGTTAACTCTGCACTGAGGCTCCCAAGGAAGGTGTTGGTTCATTTGTCCCTATGTTCTGTTGGGCTAGTGATGGGATTAAGTAGCTGACTCCGGGGTAGAGGAGTAGATCACCCTCTGATACACTCAGGAGATAATCCCATCACATGTGCCTCCTCTCTTCCTATTCTTCAATTAAGACATTGTATATTAGGTTAGTCCATTGTCTGAGTTACCTGTATCCCAGGCAGAGGGGGTGTGCCCCTGGCCTGTGGAATTGTATAAATTGTGAGTGCTGGCTGTCATTAAAGTGTCCAGTTCTGCTCCTGAAACTGTGTGTCGTCCAGTGATTGGGATTGCTGTTGGGATATTGCTGCATTACTTTCTCTGTTGGAAACCTTGCTGATGGACTTACTATTGCCTTGTTCCTGAGTCCCACTTGGATTATAAGCGGAGGTAACCTGGAAATATTGTATATCCGCTACATTGGTTGGCAGCGCTGGGATCCAGACTCACAGAGGAACAAGCATAAATGGAGTACGGATGGAGATTGATTTTACCACGCTGAAACGCTCCACGCTAAAGGACCTCCTAGAGGCAAGGGGTATACAAACCAGCAACAAGAAGAAAGCAGTACTCATTATGGAACTCATGGCAGAATACGGAATGGATGGCGATTTGGTTCCTGAACAGAGGGATCAAGGGGAAACACAGGAACAGATGGAGTTCCAGAGGCAGGTTCGATTCAGGCTGTCTTTTTATGGGGAAAACCCCTCAGAGGAAATTATTTCAAAACTATGACAGAGGTCCAAGAATTCATTTTAAGGAGACAGACGACAGCAGTTCCAGAACACAGCTCCGCAAGGAATGTACCACCAGAAGGTAAGCCTAAGATACCATACCAGGCTTTTAAAACATATGTGGAGGCAGAGGAAGACATAGACGCTTTCCTGCAAGACTTTGAGAGACTGTGTGCACTACATAAAATCAGTGCAGAAGACTGGGTACCCATTTTGGCCGGAAAGTTAACGGGGAGGGCAGCAGAGGCATACCGTACTGTACCTAATGAGGAAATACGGAATTACAGCAAAGTAAAAGAAATTATACTGGCCAGGTATGCTATAACACCGGAAGCATACCGGCGGAGATTCAGGGATCTAAAGAAGGTGGACAAAGACTCACACGCAGAGTGGGCATGCAGACTACAAAGGGCAGCCCTCGGGTGGGTGCAAGCTAGCAAGGCACGGTCCATGGAGGATGTAATTCAGATGATGCTGATGGAGCAGTTCTATGAGGGAGTAACCGGCGAGGTCCAGGAATGGGTACGGGACAGAAATCCTACATCCCTCACCGAAGCTGCCAGAAAGGCAGATGAGTATCTAGACGCACGCAGGCAACAAAAACCTACAGCTCCAAAAGCCACATTTAAAACCTTTGGGGGAACCACGTACACCCCAGCTCCACCAAGACCCCTGCCACCACCACCACCACTCGCTGCCCAGCCGCTGTTCCGTCAACCCACTGCTGGGCCCTGTCATCACTGCCAGAAGTGGGGGCATTATAAAAGAGAATGCCCGCAGCTGAGGGACCGTCCCACCTGGATACGTCCAGGCCCACCGCCACCAAGAACAGCCACAGCCCACCACTACCAGGACATGGTGGCCACACCATACGGTTCAGCCGTTCCTATTACCACCGTGGAACAATGGGAGGTACTACACGAGGCCGATCCTGTCCAGGCCAATACGGATAATCTCCAGCACCACAGACAGACCGTATACCTGGAGGGTAAAGCAGTCCGAGGGCTACGGGACTCGGGCGCTACTATCACTCTGGTACAGAGCCACCTGGTTTCCGATCAAGCCAAACTAAGTAAAACTGTAGCCGTCAGGGTAGCCGGGGAGCAGTATACCGGCTACCTACAGCAAGGGTACATTTGCATTGGGGAGCGGGGTCAGGACATGTGGAGGTGGGGTTGATGCCACAGTTACCGGCGGAGGTATTATTGGGGAACGATCTGGGAAGACTCACATCGGCTTTTGAGCCCCAGACAACCACCACAGGAGAAGCACACCCTGTGGTCACCCGACAACAAGCCCGCACTCCAGGACTACAACACACTGCCGGAGGGCCAGGTAAGAGATCCTCCCCTTCCTTAGAATGTGTTCCCTAGGCCCCACCTAATGAATTTGCAGCTGAACTAGTAACAGATCCTACGCTCAAGTATATAGGGATAAGGTTGTCACGGACTCACCCGGGGAGGGAGAGAGATTTGTCTGGGATAAGCAGCTGTTATACAGGGAAACAGACAAGCAGATTGTGGGATCAGACCCGATAGTGATGAGGCAGCTAGTGGTGCCGCAGCGGTACCGAACGGAGTTACTCCGGATAGCACACGATATTCCACTATCCGGGCATCTGGGGGTCAGTCGCACTAGGTACAGGCTGACCCAAAATTTCTTCTGGCCAGGGATCAGCCAGGAAGTACGCCGATATTGCACTACGTGCGATACCTGCCAGAGGGTAGGGAAAGGGGAGACCGAAGGAAGGCGAAGCTCCATCCCTTACCCATAATTGAGGAACCCTTTAGCCGAATAGCGGTAGATCTGATAGGCCCCTCCAGAGAGCTAGCCCGTCAGGTAAAAGGTATATCTTAACAGTCGTAGATTATGCCACTAGATATCCAGAGGCAGTGGCTCTAACTAATATTCACGCCGAAACGGTCGCGGATGCCCTCATGCGAATATTCTCTCGGATGGGATTACCCAGGGAGATTATCTCGGATCAGGGTACCCAATTTACCGCAGAGTTCACCCAACACCTCTGGAGGATCTGTGGCATTAAGCCGATTATCAGTGCCCCTTACCACCCCCTTACCACCCCCAGACTAATGGACTCTGTGAACGGTTCAATGGTACCTTGAAGCAAATGCTCCGAACCTTCGCAGAGACCCACAAGGACTGGGAGCGATTCCTGCCGCATCTCCTGTTTGCATATCGGGAGGTTCCCCAGGAATCCACAGGGTTCTCCCCGTTTGAACTACTATTTGGGAGAAGGGTCAGAGGTCCCTTAGATCTTATTAGAGAGCATTGGGAGGGAGACCGGAGCGCAGATGGCACTCCCATCATACCATACGTGCTGGCCTTCCGAGACCGCCTGGAAGCATTGACTAGGACGTTAAGGGAAAACCTCCAGGCGGCACAGACTCGCCAGCGCACGTGGTATGATCGGGGAGCCAGGGACCGTAGCTTTCAGGTCGGGCAGAAAGTGCTAATTTTAAAACCAGTCCGACACGACGCATGCTCCATATGAACATGATGAAGCCCTACCAGGAGCGCGCCGAGGAAGTAACCGCCATATGTGCGCCCAATTCTGAAGAGTTTGACAGCTTACCACTTCCCGATTTACTGGGAGATGGGCAGCTGTCTGGGGATTTAGGAGAGGTTGTACTGGGGGAAGGCTGAGCCCACAGGAGCGGATTGAGGTACAGCAGCTATTAGAGGAGAAACGAGACACGTTCTCTAATATACCTGGATACACCCCTCTGGCCACTCACCGAGTCGAGACCCCAGGGCAACTACCCATGCGCCAGACCCCCTACCGCATCCCAGAAGCGGTGAGGGAAAACATGCGCAAGGAGATCAATGAGATGCTCCAACTGGGGGTGATTGAGCCCTCAGATAGTCCATGGGCTTTTCCTGTGGTCCTCGTGCCGAAGCGAGATGGCACAACTCGCTTCTGCGTGGACTACAGGAGATTGAACGAGAAAACCGTGTCTGATGCTTATCCTATGCCACGGATAGACGAACTACTAGAAAGGATGGCCAGGGGCCAATACCTCACTACCATTGACCTATGTAAAGGATATTCGCAAATTCCCCTGGCCCCAGACGCCATCCCGAAGTCGGCCTTTGTCACCCCATTTGGCTTGTACCAGTTTAAGGTCATGCCATTTGGGATGAAAAACGCCTCAGCAACTTTCCAGAGGATGGTGGACCGACTCCTGGATGGGTTCCAGGACTATACATGTGCCTACCTGGATGATATTGCTATTTTTAGCAATACGTGGCAGGAACACTTGGCCCATATAGGAGCTGTACTAGACAGGATTAGGGAAGCTGGTTTGACCCTGAAACCAGCCAAGTGTAGTATAGGGATGGCTGAGGTACAGTACCTGGGACATAGAGTGGGGTGCGGCAAGCAAAAACCCTAACCCGCCAAAGTAGAGGCCGTAGCTCAGTGGCCCACCCCTAGAACTAAGACCCAAGTTTTAGTGTTCCTGGGGACCGCGGGGTATTACAGAAAATTTGTCCCTAACTATAGTGCCCTAGCAAAACCCCTCACTGACCTGACCCGGAAAAATCTGCCCCGCCAAGTAACCTGGTCCCCGGAGTGTGAGCAGGCATTCCAACATCTGAAAAAGGCACTGATAAATGCCCCTGTCTTGGCAGCTCCCAATCCAACTAAACGATTTCTTGTTCACACAGACGCTTCTATGTTTGGATTGGGGGCAGTACTGAGCCAAGTTGGGGCTGATGGCGAAGAACATCCCGTGGCTTACATCAGTCGCAAACTGTTACCTCGAGAAGTAAGCTACGCCACCATCGAAAAAGAATGCCTGGCTGTGGTGTGGGCTTTAAAGAAACTGCAGCCCTATCTGTACGGACAGCCCTTTTCCTTGCTCACGGATCACAACCCATTGGTATGGCTGAACCGGGTGGCTGGGGACAATGCTAGGCTGCTGCGCTGGAGCTTGGCGCTGCAGCCCTTTGATTTTGATATTCAGTACCGGCCGGGTAAGCAGAATGGAAATGCGGACGGGTTGTCAAGACAAACTGACCTGGAAAAATGATCCGTGAGCCCCCGGACATCCCCAAGCCGATCCGTGTTGGATCAGGCTGTGTATGCCGGCTTGTGGGCAAGGGGAGCAGTGTAGCGGAAGACCCTGGGCTGTCCTTCTAACATCAGTTCGGTTGGTTTAGCCGCTCGTGCACGGATTAGCCCGAATCCTGTGGGTTAAGTATAGGTGGCCGCCATTTCGGATGTTTTACACGTGTTCGCGGCCATCTTACGCCCGAACAGCGGTGTTTTGCCAACACTGGATCTGTCAGTAGGGTTCAGCAAAGACGCTTCCATTACTGATAATACAACCATCTGCATCTGTTATGAGCGGATCCTGTTGTATTATCTTTAACATTGCTAAGACGGATCCGTCATAAACTCCATTAAAAGTCAATGGAGGACGGATCAGTTTCTCTATTGTGGCAGATTGTGGCAGAGAAAACGGATCCGTCCCGTCTTGCCCGCATCCCAGGACAGAAAGCAAACCGCAACATGTTGCGGCTTGCTCTCCAGTATGGGAACGTAACTAAATGGGATGGAATGCATTTTGGAGCATTCCGTTCTGTTCAGTTACTTTTTGTCGCTATTGACAAAGAATGGGAACAAAACTGAAGTGTTTTTTTCTGGTATTAAGCCCCTATGATGGATCTCAATACCGGAAACGAAAACGCTAGTGTGAAAGTAGCCTTAGTCTGATAGGAGCACTTTAATTGTATTTTTAGCTTGATAAACCTAACTAAGGTTATGTAGCATTTGCAATGTGTACTTGAGCATTTCATAAGGTTTTGTTGACATTGTGCCTAACTGAAATAGACTGAGTCAACATTAAACTAAACTGGACTTTTAAATGAAATGAATGTCACGTTTTTGTTACTTTACTCTTGCAGTCACATCTAGAACATTTTGGTGTTATTCTGCCTGATTCTACTTATTTACTGTGTCCTCTGAGTGCTATGAAGTATGTTGCTGCTTTATGAAAAAAGGTCATTAGTGAAGCAACATGCACGTGGCAGGTTTGGTTGACAAATGTACTACTACTGCACCAAAAAAGCTGAAAAGTATCGAAGTTTCTGCATCTTTTACAGTATTCTACCAAAGAAAAAGTTCATATCATATGCAGTTTTGCCCTGTGTGGGTGATTCCACACTGAAATGAGTAAGGAATAAATAACGTAAAGGGGTTGTCGGGGCTTTTAATATTGATGACCTATCCTCAGAATAGGTCATAAATATCAGATCAGCGGGGGTCCAACACCTGGCACCCCGCCGATCAGCTGTATGAGGAGACGGCGCAGGCAGTGTGCATGTGCATCTCCTTCTCTCTTCCCCTGTTCAATGCTTCTGTCCCATAGACATACAGCAGCCAACTGCAAGAAAGAAGGGATACGGAACGTGCGCACTGGGCGCATTCCGTCTCCCCATACAGATCGGCGGGGTCTGACACACATCCTGAGTACAGGTCATCAATAGAAAAAAGCCCAGACAACCCCTTTAAAACCACCGTATGATATTTTTTGTAACTGCACTTTTTTGCTGACGCTTTAAAGAAACTTTGGCCGACCAAAGATCATTATGTAGCAGTGCAGCCTCAAAATGTAATAGAACTGAATAGGGTTGCAGCACAACCAGAATCGCAAAAAAATCCAGCAGTGTTGGATTTCTTGCAATTCTGGGTCAATCTTTTTGCCAGCTCCAATGCAACCTGAATGACAATCCCATTTTGTTTTGAAACTGCAGTAGTACACAATAATCATTGGTCCACAGCTTTAGGCCTCATGCACACGACTGTATGTATTTTGCGGTCCGCAAAAAACGGATCTGCAAAAAATGCGGATGACATCCGTGTGCATTCCGTATTTTGTGGAATGGAACAGCTGGCCCCTAACAGAACAGTATTATCCTTGTCCGTAATGTGGGACAATAAAAGGACATGTTCTATTTTATTTTGCGGAACGGAAATACGGAAACGGAATGCACATGGAGTAACTGCCGCTTTTATGGACCCATTGAAAGGAATGGTTCCTTATGCGGACACGGAAAGAAAATACGTACGTGTGCATGAGCCCTTAGGGTTGCAGTTTTTGCAATTTTTTTTTACATTTTCATTATTGATTTCACTGAGGAAAGACATATGTTGAGCTACATCACATGCATTAACACTAACTTTTTTTTTTTTTTCAGTATTGAATAGCCTGGTAAACTACACTATTCCATACAAATGTATGCAGTTACTAATGTATAGCATGTCGTATACTTTATTTTACTATGGGAATTTTATTGTAGTGTACACCATTGAATGCCTTCACAGTTAGCTATGTTGCAGCATTCCATAGGGAGTATTTATATGTATAGTCAAGAAAAAACTCTTAAGGCCCCTTTCACACCAGTGAGTTTTCCGCGTGGGTGCAATGCATGACATGAATGCATTGCACCCACACTTAATCCGGACCTATTCATTTCAATGGGTCTGTGTACATGAGTGTTGTCTTTCACGCATCACTTCTGCGTGGTTTGAAAATCGCAGTATGTTCTTTATTCTGCGATTTTAACGCAGCCCTGGCTCCATAGAAGTGAATGGAGCTGCGTGATAAATGCATCAAACGCATTGCACCTGCGCGAAAAAAATTGAACAACCCGAACGCTAATCGAAGACAAAACTGACTTATTTTGACGAGCAAAATCGCTGCTTTTTAACTGAACGCATCCAGACCAAATCCGCCACGCCCGCGTGAAAGGCCTAACAGATGTGAACACAACCTTCAACCTCAAAAGTACTTCCTGACATGTGCCTCAAACAGAAGTCTCTGCCATATACCACTGTGGAGGCATGCAATGGCATATGCCGCTCATAGGTATTCCATTGTATAAGACAAACTACCTTTCCGTGTACAGTTTAAAAGTTTATACCAATGTACTGTGGTTTCTCAAACCCCTAGATCTAAAAGAAATTGTTACTTTGGAGTGTCATTATTGCCAAACAATGACCCTCTTGAAAGCTGTGTGCTAAGTGACAATGCCTTATGTAAGTGTAACTGATATGCTGCTATTTACAATGATATATGTCAATGTGATCAGTGGAGATCAATAATTACCAGTTGCTTTAGCCTACATGCACACGGCAGTGGTTTTTGCGGCCTCCCGGATCTGATGGTTTTCCATTCATTTCTATGGATCCGTTAAAAATGGGGATGCCTCTTCCGTTGCCTGTCCGCGTCCGCTGTCTGCATTTCACATCCGCAAAAAAAATATGGCATGTCCTATTCTTGTCCGCAAAAAACGGTTTGCGGACCCATAGAAGTCAATGGGTCCGCAAAAAATGCGGATGACCAACGGAAGCCATCCGTTTGTCATCCGCATTCGTTCTTTTTGCGGATGGTTGCTTAGAAACCAGGGAACTTGTACAGGTACTTTAAGAAACTGGTTTAACCTCTTGCCGACCGCCTCACGCAGGATTGCGTCCTGCGGGCGGTCGGTCTGTTCCTCTTGACGCGCCCGCCATCTCGCGAGAGGCGAGATTTCCTGTGAACGCGCCGCGCATGCGCGCGCTCACAGGATCACGCCGGGAGAAGGTAAGCTACAGCCTGCCAGCGCTGATCGTGCGCTGGCAGGCTGTAGAAGTTAAATGAGCATATCAGACGCTGTTTTGTTAACAGCGCCTGATATGCTTGCTGATCGTTCCTTTGGTGGTCCCTTTGCTTGGGACCACCAAAGAAACTTTTGTAAGTGCACCAAAACACCACACAGACCCCCCACCCATCCACCCCACCCCCTCACTGATTAACCCCTGATTAACCCCTGATTAACCCCCGATCACCCCATGTCACCCCCTGTCACCCCCTGACACTAATTACCCCCTGTAAGACTCATTCAGACGCCCGTATGTGTTTTATGGATCCATGGATCCACGGATCCGCAAAACACGGACACCAGCAATGTGCTTTCCGCATTTTGCGGATCCGCACATTGCCAGAACTATATAGAAAATGCCTTTTCTTGTCCGCAACTGCGGACAAGAATAGGACATGCTCTATCTTTTGCGGAGCTGCGGCCGGATGCTTGGGGGCCGAAACCCGGAAGTTTGCGGCCGCAGCTCCGCAAATGCTGATGCGGCGAGCGCATAGTGTGCTCTCCGCATCACCGCCAGCCCCATTCACACTGAATGGGTCCGCATCTATTCCGCAGAATTTTTGCGGACGTGTGAATGGGGCCTTACTACTTTTTTTTTGCACATTTTTTGGCAGAGATTTATTCATCCACATTGATCGATGCGAATGAGGAAATCTGTGCCGTTTTGGGTTTTTTTGCACATTTTAAGTAGAGATTTTTTCATCCACATTGATTGATGCGAATGAAAAATCTGTGCCGCTTCATTTTTTTTCTTTTTCAGCCCAGAGGCTGAACGGGAAAAATCTCATTACCCGTATGCTCAATATAAGGAGAATCGCAGAAACTCCTAATGCTGGCCATACGTGTAATGATTGCGGAGACCCTCAAATGCCAGGGCAGTACAAACACCCCACATGTGACCCCATTTTAGAAAGAAGACTCCCCAAGGTATTCCGTGAGGGGTATGGGGAGTTCATGTAAAATATTATTTTTGTCACAAGTTAGTGGAATATGAGACTGTAAAAAAAAAAAAATCAATTTCCGCTAACTTGTGCCAAATTTTTTTTTCTGTGAACTCGCCATGCCCCTCACGGATTACCTTGGGGTGTCTTCTTTCCACAATGGGGTCACATGTGGGGTATTTATACTGCCCTGGCATTTTAGGGGTCCTAAAGTGTGAGAATCCAAATGCGTAAAAATGCCCTGTGAAATCCTAAAGGTACTCATTGGTTTTAGGCCCCTTTGCGCATCTTGGCTGCAAAAGTGTCACTCATGTGGTATCGCCGTACTCAGGAGAAGTAGGGCAGTGTTTGGGGTGTATTTACATATACCCATATTGTGTGTGAGAAATATCACTGTAAACGACAACTTTTTAAATTTTTTTATTCAAAGTTGTCAATTTACAGAGATATTTCTCTCACTCCAGCATGGGTATATGTAAAAATACACCCCAAAACACATTGCCCTACTTCTCCTGAGTACGGCGATACCACATGAGTGACACTTTTTGCAGCCCGGGTGCGCAAAGGGGCCCAAATTCCAACGAGTACCTTTAGGTTTTATATGGCTGCTCACAATTTAGCCCCACCCAAAATGCCAGAACAGTACAAACACCCCACAAATGACCCCATTTTGGAAAGAAGACACCCCAAGGTATTCGCTGAGGGGCATAGTGAGTCCATGAAAAATTTTACTTTTGTCAAAAGTTAGCAGAAAGGTAGACTTTATGAGAAAAACAATAAAAATCAATTTCCGCTAACTTGTGCCAAAAAAATCTTCTATGAACTCGCCATGCCCTCACAGAATACCTTGGGGTGTCTTCTTTCCAAAATGGGGTCACATGTGGGTATTTATACTGCCCTGGCATTTTAGGGGCCCTAAAGCGTGAGAAGAAAAATGCGTAAAAATGCCCTCCTAAAGGTACTCATTGGTTTTAGGGCCCTTTGCATCTTGGCTGCAAAGTGCACTCATGTGGTATCGCTGCACTAGGAGAGTAGGCAGTGTTGGGTGTATTTTACATATACCATATTTTGTGTGAGAAATATCTCTGTAAATTGACAACTTTGAATAAAAAATGTAAAAAGTTGTCGCTTACAGCAATATTTCTCAAACGCAGCATGGGTATATGTAAAAATACACCCCAAAACACATTGCCCTACTTCTCCTGAGTTCGGCGATACCACATGAGTGACACTTTTTGCAGCCAAGATGCGCAAAGGGGCCCTAAAACCAATGAGTACCTTTAGGATTTCACAGGCCATTTTTACGCATTTGGATTCTCACGCTTTAGGGGCCCCTAAAATGCCAGGGCAGTATAAATACCCCACATGTGACCCCATTTTGGAAAGAAGACACCCCAAGGTATTCCGTGAGGGGCATGGCGAGTTCACAGAATTTTTATTTTTGGCACAAGTTAGCGGAAATTGATATATATTTTTTTTTTTATTTTGTTTTTTACAAAGTCTCATATTCCACTAACTTGTGACAAAAATAAAATTTTACATGAACTCACCATACCCCTCACGGAATACCTTGGGGTGTCTTCTTTCCAAAATGGGGTCACATGTGGGGTATTTATACTGTCCTGGCATTTTAGGGGCCCCTAAAGCGTGAGAAGAAGTCTGGAATCCAAATGCGTAAAAATGCCCTGTGAAATTCTAAAGGTACTCATTGTTTTAGGGCCTCTTTGGCACCCAGGCTGCAAAAGTGACACATGGTATCGCCGCATCAGGAGAGGTAGGGCAATGTGCTTTGGGGTGTATTTTATATATACCCATACTGTGTGTGAAAATATCTTCTGTAAACGACAACTTTTAAAAAATTTTATACAAAGTTGTCAGTTTACAGAGATATTTCTCTCACCCAACATGGGTATATGTAAAAATACACCCCAAAACACATTGCCCTACTTCTCCTGAGTACGGCGATACCACATAAGTGACACTTTTTGCAGCCTGGGTGCGCAAAGGGGCCCAAATTCCAACGAGTACCTTTAGGTTTTACATGGCGGCTCACAATTTAGCCCCGCCCAAAATGCCAGAACAGTAAACACACCCCACAAATGACCCCTTTTCGGAAAGTAGACACCCCAAGGTATTCACTGAGGGGCATAGTGAGTCTGTCTGAGATTTCTTTTTTTTTTGCCAGAAGTTAGCAGAAATTGAAACTTTTTTTTTTTTTTTTTTTCTCAGAAAGTGTCATTTTCCGCTAACTTGTGAAAAAAAATGAAATAATACATGAACTCACCATGCCCCTCCGCGAATACTTTGGGGTGTCTTCTTTCTAAAATGGTGTGATTTGGGGGGTATTTATACTATCCTGACATTCTAGCACCTGAAGAAACATGACAGGCGCTCAGAAAGTCAGAGCTGCTTCAAAATGCAGAAATTCACTTTTTTGCACCATAGTTTGTAAACGCTATAACTTTTACCCAAACCAATAAATATACACTTATTGGACTTTTTTTTTATCAAAGACATGTAGAACAATAAATTTAGAGAAAAATTTATATAGAAATGTAGTTTTTTTTTAAAAATTTTACAACAGAAAGTGAAAAATGTCATTTTTTTGCAAAAATATCGTTAAATTTGTATTAATGGCAAAAAAAGTAAAAATGTCAGCAACAATGAAATACCACCAAATGAAAGCTCTATTAGTGAGAAGAAAAGGAGGTAAAATTCATTTCGGTGGTAAGTTGTATGACGGAGCAATAAACGGTGAAAGTAGTGTAGTGCAGAATTGTAAAAAGTGGCCTGGTCATTAAGGGTGTTTAAGCTAGGGGGGCTTAAGTGGTTAATATAAGAGCAAGAGGAAGAGATGGTGGCACTGCTCAAACCCGATACGGAACGAGACTCCCAAAATTCCGGCCTTAGCGACCTCACAGGACCGGGGTGCCTGGCGAATATAGATATCAAACATCCAACATGAAGAAAAACAGTCCGCGGCACTCACCATCCGATGTTCATGGTATGTTTATTGCAGAGATACTACGTGTACAGGGGCACAGACTCACATGGAGAGACACAAACAGCGAGGGCCGTTTCGCGGGGCGACCGCTTCTTCCGGCTGTTCAGCATGTTCCAAAAGTCACGTCTGCGCCTGATATATGCGTCACCAGGAGGGAGGGGTAAAACCAACCCATCTCCTAGCAACTGGTAGACGCATAGTAGGCGGCGTCCGTGCGCCATAAGACTATGGGGAACATAGATAAAAGCAAGTACAAAAGACATACATTATTACATACATCAAAATATAAGGCTGAGGCTGTGACATACCTAACTCTTGCGCCTCCACTCAGATACAAACATTGTATATACAAAGATACATATTCATAAAGGAAATAAACATAGGCAGCTAAATGAAAACCGACATGTCATTACGTTCATTAAGGCCCAAATGGCCCGTGGCATCCGTCCTTATAATATGTCGGGCCTCCTTCTGGAGCAACTTCGCGATGTCTATCGC